>JAYMSV010000115.1:0-21874 GCA_036897745.1 Erodium moschatum
TTAAATTTGAAAATGTTTTGAAATGCCTCCTTGATACAAGTCGTATCAGACCATTGGAGAGTTTGTATCAAGAGGTTGTGTCAAGGAGGAGAGAGAGTGTCAAAAAAGACATCTTAAGATGACTCCTTAATACAAGTCATCTCAAACCATTGCAGATGCTCTTACCTTCTATGTTACATTGGACTCTTATTCTTCCATCTTGAGTTTTCATCCTTACTTTGTTAATATGATAGTAATATGTTTTAAGTTTTCAGCCGATGATATGTTGGTTTTATGTTGTTATGTTGATAATAGGCCTTTTCTTGTATTTTGTCATAGTTTGGTATTGACTTATTATTTACTTAGCATGATTGTATTCTAGTTCTATAATTTTTTCATACATTCTCCCGAATTCTACATTGTTTTGTGACATAATTTCATTATCATAGTATAAAGTAACAATTTCTTCGACTTATCCCCCTTCACTAGTGCCAATTGTTAGTTTGTACCACTTCCGGTTTGTGATTTTATCCTGCGTCGGCGAGACTATACTCGATTCTTACCTATCTTCGTCGGAGTCACGTACTCCAGTTCCAGATTTTTCGGTTTCAACTCCAGTTGGTTTCACCAGTTTCAATTTTTTTTGTTTGCCCATCCAACATACAGGATAAGAGCACATTAATCTAATCCATAAACAGCTATGGCTGAGAGTAGCCCAAATACTGCATAACTTGCAAAGCAAAATTGCATATCAGAGAGCATAGCTAAGCTTGACAGGGCATAGCTTATTAGACTACTTTATCTTGAAGAAATGTAGTGTATTTATAGGACCGGCATATAAATTAGATACTATATTTTACAATAGTTCAGACAATAAGCATCTGTAAGTATGACAACAAGGACCTGATCCCGGATAGATGTTTATCTTTCAATGAATACCTTATTAGAGTAACTCTGTAAATGACACAACCTATATTATTGCCAGGTATTGGATCCATACTCTAAGTTCCAATTTTGTCCATGTTAAGATGCATGGAGTGGAGCTCTAACAAAATCTCGTTATGCTGCAATGCTTGAAACCGCAAGCCCCGAGTTTACATGTGCAAGAAATGCTTACCAACCCATCTTTCTCCTTCAGTTTTGCCTGACACATTCAAAAAGAACATCAGAAATCTAGCAACCAAAGATGTTCACACTTAGCAAGAAGTAGAGCATAATGAAAAGTTGTCACAGGGGAAGTTATTAGAGAGAAAAAAATTAATTTCTAGATACATAGAAATAATAAATAAATAAAAACACATCCAAAGGAGCATATTTTAATATCATAATAGAATGTTAACCTATAATCATTACCGCTATGTTGCAGCATTTAAAAAATAATCCCCAAAACCCAAATAAAATGTGTGCATAGATGCAACATTTAATCATTTCCTCTATGTGGCTTTCACTTCTATAGTAACTCTTCCAAGGCACACTACACTTCAGTTCAGAACTTAAAAGAAAAACAGCTTCCTGATTAAAGTAAGCTCATGGTAATGTTTAGTATCATCCATATTAGGTGTTAAGTGCCCTCATTAGAACTCCCACTGCACAAGTTAAATTTTGGCCTTGCTAATCTAGATCAATCCAAGGAAGTAACTACATGCAACTTATCATGCACCATACCAACAAAATATAGCTTTAACGGTCAGCATTTCTTTATTGCACTCGCGCGATCCAGGAAGCTCATGTTGTTGGTCGTGTCATTGTAGATAGACCACGCCCCCCCATTGGGATAACCCCCTGCAAGCTTTCAACTGACTCTTCCTCTTCTATGTTAACTGCAATGTACAAAGGGAAGTTGGAGAAGGACAATTAAGAGTGAGAAAAAAATTATTAATGAAAAACAACTTATATTAGGAATTTATAAAATGACGACAGTACATAAATAGGTGAACCTGGAGGTAATGGAATCTATACTTGGAGAGTGCAGGGATGACCGAGAAAGAATTCACATTTTTTATGACTAATGGTTGGGTGAACAGCTCATAGAATGTTAATCTTGTTTGGTTCAACAATTACAATTGTTGGTCATAATTTGGTTCCGGTCACAAAAAATTACAATCAAGCCAGCTAAAGTCACTAGATTTCCATTCAGAATAATGAGATCTCCTTACCAGTAACTTCTTCACCAGCCTGAGCCCCAGCTACACCAATACATGAATACAAATTATTCTCATCCACTTTTAATTGATCATATGCAAGGTATATGTCCTCTATAGTAGCATCTTCATATAATGAGGTAAGATCTTTAATGCATGACAGGTCCTGAAGCACACAACCATAAGAAAAAAACATAAATATAATGACAATATTATATATGCCTGTTTTAAACAAAAAGAACAAAACTAAACTCTACAAGGTTCTGCATCAGAAATTTGCACTTTACCTTCTTTGGAACAGAAGAAGCTTGCAAGTGGGCTAGCAATCCAAGCCAATACGCATTTGACTTGATCTCTGCTTCATGTCTCATCAGAAGAGTTCTTTTTGCCTGCAAGTGCCAAAGGCTTCTTTAGCATAACATAAAAAACATATACACTATAACTACGCAGATAGGTATGGAAAAAAAATTCCCACATACACTATTCAAAATCAAAACAAATAATCATAATTTTTCTTTGCCCTTTATTGGACACTAAGATTTAAATAAAAGAAATCTGATAGCTGAATCACAACTAACCCTGTCTAACTCTCTTTGGGCAATCTTGTTGCTATGCAATCCTCTGAGCACATTCTTGCATGCATCAACAGCCTTATATACCTGGACATTTATTACAAATGAACTGATGAAAAGTTTACTAGAGACAATAAAGAGGAGTATTCAGATGCATGGAAATGGAACCGCACCTTAGCTGGAGTAGATGTTACAGATATCACATACCAACCAAGCTTGAGTCTATCAAAGAGGTTTAATTCAAATGACACATCATATGTCAACCCAAGAGAATCTCTTACTGTTGTGAAAAGCCTGAGCAAATCAGAAGTAACTTTAGTGATAATAACTGAATAGTTTTAAGATTGAATAAAGGTGAATTGGAGACCTAGGTAATGCATAAGAGATTAAAAGGTTCTTATGTTGTTCAAGTCAGTAGTGCAACAGCACCTCACTGGCCAGGTATGTATTTGCAAAGACAAAACTCCACTGATCCGTTAATTATTATGTGACTTGTAATGATTAGAAGATCTCAGCAAAATGAAATTTAGCGATATCATATGCCTTCTCCATTTTCCAGTATTTTAGTGCGAAAAGGGAACTTGGCAAAGCAACTGTTAGTAAACCTTTATATAAAAAAAATACAATGCATCCATGCAGCAATATTATACCCTTAGTGATACTCTTCACTATGTTAGTTTTGGTACATCAGCACAACTGAGAGTCATGATAAAGATAAGTGCCAATAGAAAGAAACATCAACAACTACTAGACTAGGCTGATTAGCCATGTTAGCAACTATATCTGCATGGTTATAATACTAACAGAGTTGCACAGGGTAGAGAAATTTGCTATTGAGTTCTTGTAACATGATTCCTGTACCAGTTGCATATGTAAACTACCTGGAATTTATTATCTCTGCCAAAAGCCCCATTGTGATTCCAAAGAAAAGAGGATGGCTACGAAGCTTTCTTTGAAGATTCTCCTTGTTTTGGTTCTTCCCTACAAGTGGCATCCTTAGGTCAGAATAAATAATACATATATATAGAGAGACATTTGTTTCATCTAAAGGCACAACAATAGAAATATCTTAATAAATGTCAGTCTATGGAGAAACAACCAACAGTCTATCGAAGGACTGGAATCAGATATAAATTTCCATTTTCAATTACTTTCTTCCATGATATCGTATTTTTAATTACATAGTATCTGATATGTCTCTTAAACTAAGTAAGTGTTTGAGGTCCAACAATTGGACAGTGAAACAAGTACTCCATACATAGGTGGCCTTGAAACCACAAGTTCAAGGCAGGGAAACAGCCTGTTCGCAAAAGCAGGGACAAGGCTGTATACGTAAGGGACTCATCTCCCCCAGGCTAACTATCACGGGAATCTCATGCTTTGAACTTTCCTTTTAAAAGCATCCTTATAGAGGAGGTCAGATGATCAGTCGTAACGATATGTAATATAATTCTTATCTAAGCCCAATCTTTAAATCATAAGAATAAAAGATGCAACTGTAATACTTAGTTCAAGAAGAATGAATACACTCACCATCAGAAGCCAGTTTAGTTTCAAACAAGTCTTCTCCTTCAACCGTAACACCCCAGCGATTTGGAGCAGGGCCTGCAATATACGCACATGCTCTCTCATCGGTGTCCTTCAAGAAGACCTGTTTAAAACCAAATAAATTTAGAGTATTCTCATGGTTTAAGGTACATATGTCCAGCTAATTTACATATAACACTTGGGGGTACAAACTAGAGGAAAAATCTGTCAAGCACAGCTGAGATGCCTTTGGGACACTGTGGAGAACATGGAAGATAAGTGTGTATATAAAAAAAAGTTGATTTACTTGTTGAGATCGCAAATCAGATGGAGATGGTCGAAATACGATTGGGCTGAATTCTTTCTCCTTTACGGGTTCTCTTGCTGGTCTGATAGTACCCAAGTAGTCAACAATACAAGACTCAATTTCCTCCTCTGTGAAATCCCCGACCATACTTACCTGGAAAGTCAATCACGATCAGTCTCCAAGTGATCAGAAAAGCCACATGCTGATGTGATATTCACAAGTAAAATAAAGAAGTTTTAAAATTAGATGGTTAAAAACCTCCATATTTTCTGCTACAAATTGGTTCATCACTGCATCTTTTACAGACTGCAACGTTAAATTCTGTAACGAGTTCGGTGTAGGTTCAACAAACCGCTCATCTCCATTCAGCATTGCTAACATGAGTTTGTGAGCAGTTGAGCGTTCCAAGCTTTTGGGGATGGACCGGTAATATGACAAATACAATTGGCTTGCCCTGTCAAATGCATCGTCCAACCATACACTATGCTGCAAGTCACATCAGGTATGTCATCAAATAAATTGGGTGGAAATAATAAGTTGACAAGCAGAGCTTTACAAAAAGGAGTTTATTTAGAAAAAATAACACATGATATACTTATTAACTGTAAGATTCAAATATATTGTGGCCTCATTGTGTTATCTATGGACAGGAAGGTCAACTGGAGATGCTCATGTGATACCTCAAGCACCATATGAAGTAACTGGAAAGCTGCACGCATCCCGTTGTCCCTTAGAGTAAAACGAAACTCCATACATATGAACTCCTCGGTGGACTCCAAAGAGCAATTGATCAGGTGATTGACACAGAAAAGTTCCACCTGGATTACACAGAAGATATCTGAGACACAACAGGATAACAAGTGAAAGGAGCTACTTATTGAGAAGGATCCCATAAAAAATGAAAAAATACTAAACAAAAGCATGAGATAATAAAAGATGAAAAAATACGAAACAAAAGTATGAAATCATAAAAAGATGATAAATGTTCCTACCTGCTCTCGAGAAAAGTTACCCACGCGGCCACCCTCACTTAGAGTTCTAACTCCCACAACAACAGATCCTTTTGAATCCAGACTTTCAGCTGCTCGCCCCCCGCGAACTATAAGACGCATTACACCAGCACGGGCTTCACTTTTTTGAATCTGGTTATGAGCAATGGAAGAAACGGTGAATCATATTCAGTTATCCGCAAACATACCCATATCAACAGATGATACAGATTAAGTATAAGCTGTGAAATAATGAAATTCTTTTTGTTTTAGTTTCCACTTGGGTACAAGATTGGAAAAGGACTTGAGGTAAAGTTTCCATTCTGCCTAGCATAATACATAAAAGCTACCTTATAATTTACGGGAATTCCATTTGACAAACGGCTCTGAGTAATCCCAGTATCCACATCATGCTGTTTTGTAATAAAGGATGGCTGGCATTGCAATTTCAACTGCTCCAACTCAGACGGGGATATCAGTTCTTTTGGCACATCAAGCTGCAGGAAGAGAGATAAGGAAACAGTTTTAAGGGATGCACTTAACTTAAGTACCAAATTATAACAATTTGAAGAAGCAACAAAGTTAAAAACACAAGGAAGACTACCTCTGGTTCAGCCTCAATGGGTTCCTGCAGACCTGCCTTTATGGCCTCAGTAATCTCACTTGGGGATATCTTGAACTCGGTTTCACCAACTCCATCAATATGCACTCTCTTAGGGACACATGCAACAATGGCTGCAGGAAGGGGTGCTGTAGGTTTCCCAAAATCAGAGATAAACTCTAACACCTTGGCACCAACAGAATTAACCTACAACAGAAAACAGATGAAATAAAAAGGAAATTTCAATCAAATGAAGAAGTAGAATGCAAGATTGAATTTTTTTGAATTGGTAAACACTAGATAGGAAAGACACTTTTTAGGTCCTACAACTAGATGAACAGGTTGAATCCTATGGCTTTTTATACACCACCAATAAGCTTATAATACTTCAATTTCATAATCCCATGCTTCCCTTTCAGTGTTAGAAATTTACCTAAAAATAAATAGACTTTACTTATATGACTGACTTGAATGAGCAAAAAGTATTGAGAAAAAGGGAGGCACCTCAACCCAAACACAGATGAAAGACAGAGGTAGCTTAAGGGAGTTTGAGATCATGAATTCATCGCTTATGTGGGCCTTACGAAAGTTATAAGCTATATCAGAAAATAAATATATTGTTGACCTTTTAGGCACTTATTATATAAATAGTTCAATATAACTATTCATTACTATAAACTGTGCAAGATTCTATAAAAAAGATCAATTGAACCTCCTATATTCTTTTCTATCTATGGAGAATGTTTTTGAAAAACTAAAGAGTGGGAATCAATAGTAAGATCCTTATGAATGATAATTACTTCTTCAAGGGTAACTGTCCCTGTCACATCAACCAGACTCCCATGTCCTTGTCTCTGATCCATCACTGTGTGGCCCAGCGCATCACTTTCCATAATGAAATCCAGATTGTCAACTGATGGGATGTTGTCAATCATAGCTGCCAGGTGCTCACTATCTTTTAATAGTGCATCCATATATCGAGTTAATTCCCCTTTGGTAACACCAAACTCCTTAAGCCTTCTAACCTGTACAAACAAAACAATTTTATCAGACATTTTTCCCATCCCAAAACCTTCAACTAACTGGATAAAAAAATACATACTTAACCCAGAAGCCCAAACATTATGGTAGTCAATGATCATACTTGACAAACCAAAGCCGATATAACAGACAATACAGCATCAAAACTAATGAACAAAAAGGATTTTGAAGGTGTTAGTGAAGAAGGTGAAAGAACAAAAAGTACAAACCTCTTGAACAGCGACTTTAATTGCACTATGCCAATTATTGGGTTCTGCAGTCACAGTAAGAGTAGTCACGGTGCAGCCCTCTCTGCCGGAATCACTGTGATCCAACTCAACTGACGTGAATGGTGGATTTGAACTCTGAAATTCTACTTCAAATTAGCAAAACAGCTTCTAAATGCTACATTATTGTTCCAGTAAAATACAATGAATTGACTAATAATGCAAACTGCAAACAAGATCACATAATGAACATTTTATAACCCCATTATCGCCCAGATTAGAATTTAAAAAAAAATCAATCTGGTTTGAAAGTGTTTCATCATGGAAATCAAAGAGGGCCAGAGCGCTCCGTGATCTCAGCACAATTGACATATATTCGTGCTGAAGGATTAAGATCATAAAAAAAACAAAACAAAAAAACGCACCTTATATCTTGTATTAATCCTGAAATGCAATGCAGAAAGAAATATCCTCTTCATCAAAACATTTCGCAAGTCATCATATGTCTGAACCTTATTCACAGGAATCTGCAGCAGAATGCTTTCAGAAATGATAACTAAATTCATTACCAAATCATTTTACTTCACATAAGTTACATATGTGGGATTTATCAACAAAGACAAAACTTAAGTAATATGTAATGCCCATGGCAGTGAATGACGAGGAGCATAAAGAATTACCACAGTAATATTAGCAATAAGAGTCCATGTCAACGTGTATAAACAAATTTTGTACACTTGGGAACTGAAGGAGTACTTTGGTCTTTCTGTTTTGATGGGAGATTTGAGCATATGTTAATAGGTACTAGGTACAAAGTACAAATGCATTCGCACATGTCCAATAGTGGTTCGATATCGGAATAGACCCATTCCGATGTCGGACTTTGTTGGACCAGGTCTACAGTATGACAAAACTACCCTCACAACTGTAGTAAAAGGTGGGTTACACTACACTGTTCAGTGTAAAATGAGGTTTAAGGGTGTCTCCACTAGAAAATAAAACTTAAAATACTATAAATTTGTATCCCACTAAATTACCATCCTAATCTATATAGAGATAAATATATGATAGCTATATAAAAAATTATTATACCTTGCAGAACATGTTAATAGAGAAATTCTGAAGCAACTCATGCTGAAATATCTCTGGAGATTTTGCAACAGTGCCACTTCCAGGGAGAGACCAATCATGTGTCACAGGAGGGCGAACTGCGTGTCTTTCCTTTTTAACGATCTTAGGTTGATCCATAGAATTAGATTTATCTTGAGAA
Organism: Erodium moschatum; assembly: GCA_036897745.1. NCBI lineage: Eukaryota > Viridiplantae > Streptophyta > Magnoliopsida > Geraniales > Geraniaceae > Erodium > Erodium moschatum. Next base: position 8,634 of record JAYMSV010000115.1, read on the forward strand.
AAACTTCCAGCAAGCCCACCAGAAAGCTTGGGAACAAGAAAACTAGCCATTGCACTGAATGCACTAGGAGTTGGTGCAGATACCGTCTCATTCTCTTGACCAGTTTGTCCAAATACAGCCTGCATAGAAGAAACTAGTTACAATCAAAATAGAAATGCATTTATGATTCCGGATTCTGGACAGATGCAAGTTTCTTAGAGGGAAGATAATGAAATTTGGGCATACTTCAATCTGATCAACTGTCTTTGAGACATTATCTATATCCCCCACAATGTATAAGGTTGCATTGGCTGGGAAGTACCAACGTTCATGGAACTTCCTAATTTTATCAGCATCCCATTTCTTAATCTGCTCTTCCAATCCAATTGGGAACCTTTTGCTTAGCTTGTTTTCAGAATGTAGATGCTGGAGTAACTGAAGAACAACAGGACATAAAGATTAAAATGAAGTTGAGATGATGAACATGAATATGAAAAAACAGCTAAAGTAGGGGTCGTGTTCTTTGTTCATACCTGGCAATCAACACGGTACTCGATTGTATTCATCATCTGCAGTTCTGAAAGTATGGCTCGTCGTTCTTTCTCAACCCGGGAAGCAAGGAATTTTGGTTGGAAAGCTCTCTGCATAGGTTGAAGGGGAGTAGCAAATAACACATTTAACACGCCATTACAATTCAAGTTCTTTTTTGTCAGCATACAAACAGATTGCTGAAACTGAAACTAGTTTATTATAAGAAAATAAAAGGAGAGGAACATATATTGTAGAGATGCAAACATGAAAATTCAAGCTAATAATTGTGATTTGCAATCTAGGGGAATGGGGTGGGAGAAACATGTAAAGTGAGCCATCAGATCCCTTTCAGGAGCAGATAAAGTTTAAGAAGTGAACACTATAAACATGTAAAGTGACTCATTGTTCATATAGACAAATAAAGGTATCTAAAAAAGCATGTAATAAATGTGCCATCATTTATACCTCATTCAAGGCATCCAATACAAGTGGAAGTAAATCACCATCAGCGTCCTGCAAAAACCATACCATTTACCATTATGTATTTACGACCAATGGTTGTAAGAATAAAACTAATGAACACAATATAAAAAAGAGATGCCTCTTTTGATAAGCAATGTATATGTGAATTCTCTTCTAAACACCGCAAACTTTATTTGGAATTCCAAGGACATGAGACATTGATATAAGGACACCATGTTTCAAATACACAAAATGAAAGTACATACACCAACAACAGCCAGGCCATTTTACCAAACAACACCGGGTTTGGCTACATAGATAACTATATATTGTAATAGCAAAATAATTATATACAGTCGTTATACCATTTGATGACCTATTATGAGGCAGAATGTTAAAAATGAAAATATAGCAAACCTTTGAGCTAGTTGGCGAATGGATGTGGAACACCGTATGGTGGAAATCAGTGTAAGCATTAGACCGTGCTCCTGTTCCAAGAAGTTTTTCGCGCTTTTTACTTCCAAGAAATGCAACATGTTCAATCATATGTGCAATTCCTTGTTCATCATCTTCCTCATCAATAGATCCCGCATGAACCTCCATGTGTGCCTCGAACCTGAAATTTCAAAACAATTCTGTGTGAGAATGAAAGCGGCCATCTCAGAAAAGATAGGTTTTCCCTTCATTTGAGGAAGGATTTTTCTCTACACTGATGCTCCAACCATCTGTGGAGGCTAGCATTAGCAGAACATTCTCCAGATGTTACCAAAAAATACAATAGTTCTTACAATGTGTAGTTTGCATGAACGCCAGCTGCAAGAATCTTTGTGAGCAAACAATATATCAACAATTGATTTGTTATTTGAAGACGGGATTCTATAGTATGCAGTCCATAAAAACATTACTGTTGCATATTTTCCTTATCCAAAATACGTCATACAAATGCATTCATCCCTAACAATACAAGACACGTGAGTGGATAAATACCTGTTTGGTGGAACTTTATTTGGTAAAATAAGATATTGTAGTCCATTCTTCAACCGTCCACGATGCAACTTTGGGTGAGAAGGAAGTTTAGATCTCAAAAATGCCTCTAATTCTGTTCTATCAAGTTCAGGAAATAGCACATCCGGATCTGGTTTCTCAAGTACACCATCAGGTAAGGCTATGCTTGCTGCATGTGGCTCATCTGGACCCACGGTTGCACAAGGAACATGAATATGCTTATCCTGAACATTACATGAACTAAAATTAATCGGGCAAGAACCTTACATTTTCTCTGAAAATTTGCCTTCATAGTGATCATAAATAATAATTGTATATTACTAGTTTACTAAGGTGCATTACTGGTGTGCTGATAAATTACAATATGCAAACAGAAAACTATCAGATAAGAAGTCTTTTTCTACAATAAGTATCCAAAATTCTAATGCATACACTGAAGGAAACACATGGCTATTAGCCTATTACACACACATCACCAAGGTAGGTGACAATTGTTTTGTTTAGTATTGCTCTAAATAGGCTGACCAAAAGATTTCAAAATCTAAAACCAAAACATAACATACAACAGCTGGACAATATTCAGTACAAAAGAAGTACAGCAAAGCTATGGTCAGGTAAACAAAAGAAGCAACCAATCACAAGACTGGCATTGCCAGAAAACTACATTGCATGCCACATCATAGTTCAGACGACAAAATTGGTAAGCATGCATAGGAAAAGTGCAAACAAACAAATTACACATCAGCATGCTCAAGTTGGCTTCTAAATTATTTCTAGTAGACAAATAGTATGTGAAAAGGCAATGGCATAAGATGTTTGAATAACAGGTGCTGAGTCTGTGAGAAATAACAGATATTATGGACGCCTCAGTCAGACAAACGGATCGAAATAATATTGCTCAGCACTTCAATGGATTATAAATACAATAGAAAACTAAATATTATTTAGGTCTCAGGATTGTATATGAAAGATTATACACAATCATTAAGTGGCTTAGGGATATATAACCCCCAGAGTTACTCGTTCTACCTATAAACATCATCATTAAGTGACTTTGGAGATATATAACCATATAGTACATTAGTAAAGAGTAGGCACTGAACCCACAGGAAGAACTTGTAGTAGCTTACTTACAGATGAAATACCAAGTGGCCGCTTGGAGAAACAAAATGTGGACTTATCAAGAAAGACACTTGGTATGGATCTTCTGATACCAGGACGAGTTCTGCTCCGATTAAGCGAGCAAGAAATACAATTAAGTCTCTCCGGAAGGAGTTGCTCGGTAACTTGACCACCAAAAGCGGAAGATTGTCGTCTCCAACCACTATTTTTTCTGAAAACTCCTGACCTGCTACTCCCAACTTGCTGAGACCGCCTTTATCCACAACAACCCGAGCAACACGTAAAACAATTAGCATAGTAATGACAACGAATATGTAAGCACACAACCCAACAAAAAATATAATTATCCTGATTAAATGCAATAGCACATGAATTTAGCATATTAACACCCTAAATTAAGAAAAAAAAACTCAATTTGGCATGACCAACTGAGCTGCATCAGTCCGTAACTGTATCTGCTCAAATCCAAACAAATGACTACACACACTCCAATGCATACAGATTACAAGCAAGCACCCTTTCCAAATTCCAGTAGTTCTAAACCCCATAAACAATTTCCAATGAAAAAACGAGTCATAATTCTCGACAAAAACGGCCATAGCGATTGCAGAGTCTCTGATTTCCTAACGTTATCTGTTCAGTCAATAAGCTAATACACGCGTTACGAAGGTAATTGAAGAAGATTCAACAAGAAACGGAAGCTACCTTCTCGGAGAAGAAGCGGATAGACGCAGGGAATCGAATCGAGACAAGGGAGGGCAGAGAAGGGAAGGGCGTCGCAGGGTCGGGATTGGAGAGCTCGCGGCGTCTCTGGAGCTCACGGACGGGCGGAGATGAGGAGCGCAGGCCACGAGAGAGGTGGAAGCTGCCATGGGAGGCAGTGAGCGATAGAGAAGCCTGTGGCGAAGAAGACAAGGTCGTTACCGAAACACCACCACTTGTTGAAAGGGGAGTTCCAGGTTTCTTCAGGGATCGAGCTGCGGCTAATACGATACGATACGAGTAATAATATCTCCGGCTCGACCGGACCGGTTCGGTTTTCGCGTTTGTTTGCTTGTGGCTTAGTTTTAGCTATTCGGGCATCGGGTCGGGTCCTAACTCCGTATTGTTTGTATCCGCATCCATTGTGCCAAACTAAACTATCAATGGTTGGGATAAGGCGAGCGTATTAGCCCAATACATAGGCCTGTGAGGTTGGGCCGTATGCATTGGGCCTGGCCAGTTCGCGGACTCAAATAATTTAGTACATACACATGTAACATGTTACATTTGTCTTGTGTTTCATGCCCTACTAGTTTTCTCAATAGAGTTGGGTAGGGGTCGGTTGGCTACTAAGCTGAAAGCCGATTTTTTCTCACTGCACTGAATATAGCTGTTGTTAGATTGAACCTTGTGAGAGCTGACGTGAACACCGATACTTTTTAAGTTGTTGGTTTTTCACCGGTAAATTTACGATATGTTATGATTTTAACCGATCAAAATTAAGGTTTTTATGGATGGAAAGAGACAATGAGGAACGGTAACGCAAAGCAGGACGACAACGATACTGCATGAGGGACTCGATCGCAGAGGTCGTTGGGACGTTTGGGCTTCTAATTGCCATTCACCCGAGCTCCCTCCTGCTAGCCCAACAGTCTAGGGCTTTAGCTTTGGTTCACGTATCGGATGTATCGTCGGTCAGACGGATGGTTGTGGCTCAGTGTCCCAGATTTTGCGCGAATGTGCTTCTTGAGGCGGTGTCTGTGGACTCCATTCCGATTCTTCACCAAGGTGAACCTGAAGTGGTTGTTTCCCCACCTGTTGAGCTTAGGAGCCCTCCTGCCCGTGTCTCTCCTCGTTCGAGCAGCGCAGATGCCCTACCCAACACCCCGGATGGTCGTTCTCCACTTGTGAGGGATTCGCCAAGGGTTCCAGAGGTTTCACCGACTTCGGGGGGGTCGACGGGAAGCAAGTCGGCCAGGTGGGCTGACAGGGTGGAGGATGATTCCGATGACTTGTACGCTGGTCTTGACAAGGCCCTCGTCCCGTTTGTTGATCGCTCACCGCAACCTCTTCAGTCTAACGGGCCTGTCACCTTACCCCTCTCGGGAGTTCCTTCAGGTCTTTCCTCGTCACAATCTCTGCAGATTGCTCGCTCAGATCAATCTCAGCTGCTTCAGATTGACGGTGGTGCTGCGCTCCCTCAACCGGATGCCTTCTCAGGGTTTTCCTCACCATTGATCGATGGTCGCACAGGTGAGAGTATTACCCATACTGTGGCGAGATTTGCAGAAAGTATGGGGTTTCGCTACAGAGGTTCGGCGGAGGAGGGCTTCAAGAAGGTTGAGGCAACTTTGCGTCCTCATTATAGTAACAGAGCTCCTAGTCCTGCAGGGGTCACCTGATCGTGATTTCCTTTTTTGCTTTTTGCTGATTGTGCTTTAGTCCAGACTCGATCTTTTGAGTTTTTGGATTCTCTGCTTTGTATCATTTACTTGATTTATAATATTTATTTCTCTCTGATAAAAAAAAAAAAGAATGTGAACGAATTTGATAATAATTGCACTTCACCGACATAAACAATTTTAATGTAAGCAAATCAAATTGAACCCTAAGTTATTAGGGTCGTCCTCGATTTGAAAAAATAAAGTATTAGGCCCAAACTTGGTTGGATGGAAAATAATCAAGTTCAAACTTAGCTCGACTCGGTTGTCGGTTGTTTGTTTTTCTACAAATGAAATAAAATTGTACATTTGTACATAAATTTCATAGATTATATGTCAAAATACGTCGTACGATAAAATATTATATACGAAATGATTTATGAAGGAAGAGGAATTGTCTAAAATTATATTTAATTACATTAAGTATGATATGTAAAACAAAAAAAGAATTAAACTATCCGACTTGCAAGTCTATCGATCTTGAAACATTTTTCGTACTCGTCTCGGTTATTAACCGAGTTTTACCTTAAGTTCAAATTCGACTCGAACGTGATTATAACAAGTTTTAAACTAAGTTAGAGTGGGACTAGCCTACCTGATCATGTATACTCATGCATAGGAATACCAAAACAACTTGAATCCAATGACGATCCAATGTCACTTACCCGACGGGGGTGTCATGGGACGGGGTGGGATCGGGATAAGCATGTCGTGTCTCAAACCCTGTATATAAATATTTGATATATTATCTTCAATTTTTATACTTAATTTATTTAGTGAAATGTCGTTTCACTCGTTCATACTCTTTTCATTAATTTAAAATAATGTAATAAATAACATTTAAAGAAACGAGAATGATGAATCGTCGAACCCGATGAGAGGTGCTTATCGGTTTTTAATCGACACCGGCTCCCGACTGACACTGATGCCAATTTCCAGGTTTTCATCAGATATTCCATCGGTCTTTTAGCGCCTGATTCCCCATTTTCAGCTTGGGAGCCGTCCCCAACACACCAATAATTTGACGCCAACAATAACAAAAAAAAAAGTACATTTCGATCCACTTCAAAGTTCAATAAGAAAGTCACGTCAACATAGCAACCGAACATTACAAAATTTTATTACGATAATCGTCTCACACACTTTATATGGAATATCGTCGTCTAATTAAGATCCAAAACCCGAGTTACACATTGATTCGATACTAACCATCGCATTTAAACTCACAATAACAAGCATCCGCGTTCGTGCAAAAGCCACGAGTCGCGGTGGAAGGATGTTTATCGGAGCACAACTTGTCGCACGGGTCACGAATGCACCCACTTTTCACAATGTACTCCGTGAAGCACATATTGCTACTCGCCTCTCGCCCCAACGCTAGCATGAGAGCGGCCAGAAACATAACTAGAACAACCCGATTTGTCTTCATTACTTGTCTCCTACACAAAAGCTCTACCCGATAATGTTGACGATGATTATGATCGATCGAGTTCTTTCGGGTGTTTATATAATACGAGTTTTGGGTCTTACGGATTCGTGAAGAGTTCATGTTGATTATCATTCATGTTTCGGCACGATATTGGGTCAATGTTATTGAGCATGAATGTGATTTTTGAAGATGGTAAAGAATTAATCCTTGAAATAATCAACAGGTTGGCGTTACTTTGTTGAGCGGTATAGTCAAATGTTGGGTTTACGTAAAATAATCAAGCGATAAGGTGATAAAAATCATATGATGGGGTGATATCCATTTCCCGAGTCGGTGTCACATCCGATAAACCCTCATAAGAAAAGTTACAGCTCGATCCACTTAAAAGTTCAAAACAAGATTCACGCACAGAACGCAATCACATCAACAAAACAACCAAAGATTACACGCTTTTATTAGGATAAACGTCGTCTAAGACCAAAAACCCGAGTTACATATCGATTCGATACTAACCATCGCATTTAAACTCACAATGGCAAGCATCCGCGTTCGAGCAAAAGCCGCGGGTCACGGCGGAAGGATGTTTCATGGAGCAAATTTTGTTGCACGGGTCACGGTTGCACCCGGGCTTCATAGTGTACTCCGTGGAGCATGTATTGGCACTGGCCTCTCGGCCCAGGGATAGCATGAGAGCGGCCAGAAACAGGACTAGAACGACCTGATTCGTCTTCATTTCTCGTCTCCTACTTCGAAAGCTCTGGCCGATGAGGATGATGAGGATGATGATGATGATCGATCTGAGTTCTTTCGAGTGTTTATATAATAGATACGAGTGTTGGGTTTTACGGGTTCGTGAAGAGTTAATGCTTGGGTCAATGTTATTGACCATGATTGTGATTTTGGAAATGGTAATGACTTACTGTTTGGGTCAATGTTATTGGGGTTACTGTGTTGAGCGATGGTCATATATTGAGGTTACGGAAAATCAAACTCCTTAACTGATAGAGATAATTATATTTTCACACCGGGAAAACTCGAATGAGGTATGACGGAGATAATCGTAAAAACGTACGATAAACTATATATATGTGTTTTACTATACTATTGGTAAAATATTTTCTTGTAAATGTCATATCTGACTGTTTTTTGTTTGTTCATATGTTATTTTTAGCGAAAATTGTCACGTAATTTCAATATTTTAGAAATTACATTTTTTCCATTTACATTATGTGTTTTGTAATTTCTAATTCTCATATAACTTATAAGTATGTTTTGCAATTTAGAACTCTTGTGTACGCACTTTTGCAATTAATATTTATTAATGACATATGAAGACGTCAACTAGATTCCGTATGCCATGGAATTCATGGTCAGGTTTATGTAAGAAAAAAACAAACCAAAATTTAACGTCACGTTAAAACCCGATTCACCTAAAAGATGTAACATAAATTATTGCAATGATTTCACACCAAGAACCATTTCCACTTTCTTCTTTCTGATTGAAATCGATGGACCTCGACATACTCGCAAACTGTGAATTGATTGGATCGATATACATATTAAACATCACTTTAGTCCAAAATTCTGATTAAATCATGAACCAAAAACATATTTTGAACATTTTGTGGGTCTCGTCCCTTTTGCATGTGGGTCATAGCAGGACCGGAGTCTTATGTATGCGTCGAAGTTCAAAGTGGCCCACAAGCACATGTCAAACCAATCAGACTTTGATATCAAATAAATTTTATTGTACTCTAACCTTGACCCTTAGCATTATCGCGTTATATTGAAAACGTTCTTGACGTGACATATACTGTTACATTGCATGATCGATACGATTAACATAATATCGTGTTGAGTTAGACACGATTTTCTCTGAATCTGGACATTTCAAAACTTGTAAATACATAAACCAAAACTTGATTAACATATGATACATACGTTTACAAAGATGAACTTCGAAAGTAGTCTTTATTCCGATTCTCACTAGAGTTTAATTAATCAAACTAATTAATGCAAGTAAAGCCCATTTTAATTCCCGAGCATATAAATACCCGCAAGAACTTGGTTGATAATCATCAATAACATACCCGAGTTTTTTTGTATTACAATTACGAATCGAAAATGAAGACGAACCAGGCGGTTCTAGTTCTGTTTTGGGTCGCTATGGTATTCTGTAGTGCACGTGCTGATGGCACATGCAAGACGTGCACTATATTCTACTCGCCCTCACAGGAGTGCACACTCGACGTGTGCAACGAAATTTGCGCTACGAGCCATATGACCACCATTATTCGTGCCTTTTGCGTATTGAATAATCAATGTTATTGTGAGTATCATTGTCTGTAAGGTTGTATCGAATCAATGTGTAACCCGGGTTCTGATATGAAACGACTATCATAATAAAAATACGTAGTTTTCGGTTGTTATATGTGAATCTTGTATTGAACTTATCAAGTGAATCAAATTTTAATCTAGTATTACAATTTAATGTGACTAGGTTATATGGTATTGAGGTAGATACAAAAAGAAATATATTGAGGTATCCACTTTTTGCAAGTTGTAATACTTTTCTTTAATTGTTGCAAAAAGTGCAATTTGTGTAAAATTGTTTCAAAATGACAATTATACCCTTTCAAAGAATAAGTAAAAAATGAAAAAAAAAACTAGAATGTTCACAAAATCTATTAATTTACCGTTCGTTTTTTCTGAAGTAATGAAAATATTCTTAAAATTAAGCTCTATACTCTAACCGTTGGAGCCCTAAAATAAAAACCTTAATATCGCGTTACATTTTTTAAAACTAAGCATGCATATATTTAAGAGGCGCCGATCTCGTAAGGGTCACCAAGAAAAAACATAATTATAAGGAGACACATGCAGGAAAAAAAGAGTTTAAAGTCCGGACATCGTGAGATAAACAAAAATGTACAAACGATCTATCAACTCATTGAGTTGAAATGACTTGTTGAACTGCTCGAAAGTTGTCGCTAGGGTGATGCTGCAATAGCGGTCAATACCATCAGTACAACTGTTGATGACGGTGAGTTAGGGTGGAGCGTGCCCATTTTCGGATAAGGTAAGGTGCACTGTTGGACTGACTACTCCCCCGAGGTTCTAACTGACGTCGTCTTCCCTCAGATGATAAATGAAGGCCTTAGTCAGCTTCACCGTTGCCTCCGCGAGATCCAAAAGCCCTAACAGAGCACATCGCTTCACTCTCCTTGTCCTCTTCATCGCTGTCGCGGAACTCATGTCCGTGGCCGCCCCCATATCCACAACCCGTGTGGTCCCTCTAGTATCGTGTTATATTGAAAATGTCCTTAAAGTATATATTCTCGTTATATTGCATGATCGATAGGATATGATTAACCCATGATATCGTGTTGAATCGGGCATAATATACAATTAGCATTGTTGTTGTTTTGAGGTGCACTTGTTAGCATGCTCTGTTTCTGTGAGTTTTTTCCCTTGTTGGGACTGTTCGAGGACGTGCTTAGATGCCAATGCTCAGTCCGTTGGTCAATCTATGGTTCGAGGTCGTGCATTGTTGCCGGTTCTTTGGTGTTCTCTTGAGGGTTTCGGGCCTTGCCCTCTCTTATATCTCTTAAGATTGGAGCTCTAATAATACTTTGCCGTTTTTCTTTAAAAAAGCATTAATTTTTTCTCAATCCGGAAAATTCGAAACTTGTAAACGTACACATTCGTAGTCACTTGGTTAATATATAAATATATGAATAACATACGTAACGTAGTTTGGAAGTTACAAATGCACCTAAAGTCCACATTCTAAGTTCTAACCGTTTACAAGTTACAAAGAAGGACTTTGGAGATAGTCTCAATGTCTACCATTCCCACTAGGTGAAAACAATCTCCTTTTTGTCAATAACATCGGCAAGAAATCGCATATAAATACCCGCGAGATCTTGGTCGATAAGCATCAATAACATACCCTACCCTTCGAAGTACACAAATCGAAAATGAAGATGAATCGGGCGGTTCTAGTCCTGTTTCTGGTCGCTCTGATGTTCTGTAGCGCACGTGTGAATGGCACGTGCACTGCGACCTACGATCTCATGCAGGTGTGCACGGATGAGTTGTGCAACCAACTTTGTGCTATCTACCACCCGAAGACCACCGTAGTCCACGCCTTTTGCAAATCTGAGATTGTTTGTTATTGTCACTATCGTTGTTAAAATCGAATCAATGTGTAACTCGGATTTTGATCTGAGACGACTATCCTAATAAAACATTGTGACTTTCAGTTGGTTATGCGTAAATCTTATATTGAACTTTTAAGTAGATCATATTTTAATTTCGTATTATGGTTTAACTATGATCTAGTCTTCTTTAATTTCCCATATATCAACTCTTTCATGACTATGCAACTTGTGTCCCTGAACAAAAATCCAAGCAATTCGTATTCCTATATTTTCCTTAACAAAATAAAGAAAAAGACTTATTTACCCTCGCATAAAAGAAAATACCTATTTACTTCAATCACAAATTCTCGAGGGTCAGTTTCTACAAACATATAATATTTTAGGGACGCTTTTTCTTTTCAAAATGTTTATTTTAGTGTAAGGGTAAAAGTGTCATTTTCAATAATTTGGGTGGCATGTTTTGGACGAAAAACGTAAATTTTCATTGACGGTCCAAATTAAAGAAAACATAAGGGTACAAATTACTATATATAGTTTGCAAAAATCGAATATCAGATGATCATTTTTTGCAATTATCCCTAAAGAAACCTCTTTCCCGATTAAAATCGATTAATAACTGGATCGATATACATATTCAACATCGCTCTGTTCCAAAATCCCAATTCAACAAATCACGAATCTAAGATATATCTTCATTCTCCTTTGACTTTATCTCGACATTCGAGTCTCGAGGACCGGAGCTATAGTGACGCCACGTCGCTGTCTATCCAAGTTTGCTTCCCAACCTACGACCGAAACAAAACAGTACATATATATGAAACATGTCTTATGAATGTGCTTAGGGTACGAGGTTTTGGCATGAACCTGCGACGGCACATACCTATTCCCATGTCGTATCCGCGGCTCGCGAGCTCTCGGTACTCTTGACACAAAGCACAGCCCTCGCAGAAGAAGTGCACTAAGCAATCGACACAAGGTGACTCGGCCAAGTCGTATTGACCCCGTAACTTTGATCGGTAGAAGCACGAGTATAGGCACGCGAAACCGGTGAGGCATGCCAGCGCGTAGAGCGTTCCCGTCGTGGCGCAAGCTGAAACCATGACGACACTCGATTAAAGTTCGATCCACCTAAAATTTTAGATCATTGAAGCATGATGACACATGGGACTATGGTTTCATAGCGTTAATTTTGTTTTAAAATATGTTACTTATATCGGTCGGGTTTCTACAGCTAACACTCTCGCTCACTTGTCGTTCACACGTGGACTTTCTCACACGGGTCATAGTTGGGCTGGACTTCTGCATATGGGTTGGAGTTCACAACGAACTGAGGCACGGGAGGCCCACAAGCACATGCCCAAGTCAACCATGCTTTGTTTTGAAATGGGTCACCTACATCGGTCGGGCTTTCATGGTTAAAATGTCAACGGTATTAGTTGTGTTTTGCTCTACTCTTCATTAACTTTTAATTCGATGTGAGATTATAATTTCAACATCGAATTCCCCTCACGTGCTGTGGACCTTGTCCTTTTTGCACATGGACATGCCCTAGTCGACCTGGATCTAATATCATATAAATCTTATTAAAGATGAACCATTTCGATTAGATCGGGTTTTCACGAGTAAACTATCAACCTTGTCAGTTTAGTATATATATCCTCAACTCAACCTAGCAAATGGAGATCTTAAGACAAGACATTTGCAATATCGGAAAGACAAAACAAAACAAAGAGACTTACTTGTGGACCCACGGTTGACTATTTCAGAGATCTGCCCAAATGTTATGCATGGACAAAAACAAGTGATGATACCTACAAAAGAAGATCACAATCAATATTTGTAACTCACAATCAATCCTAGAAAAAACTCGAGAAACTAACTATTATTAACTTCACGAAACTTAGTAGTCCAACTAATAAGACTGATCTAGTTAAGTGAACGATTTAATAAAATTTAGGGAAAACGCTCATTCCAAACCATTCTGAACGTTTCATTAACACGTCCTAACCCAAGCCAACATTTGGAACCAATTCCAAACCTAAAACGTTTGTTTTTTTTGCAGAAAGTATAAAAAGCCGTCCAACTTAACGATTTCGTTAACTTCGGAATCGAAAAGTCTAAAATACC
>JAYMSV010000116.1:0-21869 GCA_036897745.1 Erodium moschatum
CCCAGGGCCTGCCCCGCGCCAGACCACCCCGCCGGTGATTCCAGCGGCGCCGGTGGCTCCACATCCCGCAGTGAGGCCTGTGTAAGTTTGTTCAATTATTGTTTTGGGTTTTCATTTGTGTCTGAAATTTTCTTACTTGTTTGAATGTTTGTTTATATAATGAACTCTGTGCAATTGTTTTTGTGGGCTTGGTCTTGTTCAGTTATGTTGGTGCATTTGTGTTTCTGGGTTCATCAAGGAAGAATTTTTAATAAATGAAAATTTTGAGATCAATTCTAAATTGGGTGTGTTACTCTGAGTTCCTTTTAGAGACAAAAAAAATATGGTTTAAGTAATTCATATAATTAGTACCTAAAGAAGAACTTGATTTCGTCTGCTGTATGTTAACCTTTGACATAAATACTCGATTTTCTAATAATGTATACCATTCTACCTTATATTTAATTTTGTTATCAATTTGATGTTTTATCATTTTTCTTTTAAAAAAAGCACTATTCCCTGTAGTAATTCTTTTAATTTAGATATTTTCTGAAACTTCTTAAAGGGATCTCAGTTTGCAACTCTATTTTCCACTTTCCCCTATCTAATTTAGAAGATGTGGTTAAATCCGTCCGGATGTGAGTTTTGTGTCAACTTTTTTTTTTTATCACTGGACATTGCTAAAGGCCTTATATTAGAACCTGGGTCTGGATCTCTTATTTTGGGACACTTAGTTTGGTAAATGTTGTTTCATATAAATAAAAGTTGAAGTTTCGGAGGTTTTCATGCATTTACTCATGTTTGCTTTGCTTAATGAATGTCATCGCATGTATAAAGTTCATTAAGAAGCTCCAACTGGCTCCAATAATTCAATTTTCTGTCATGTCTCAGAAAACCAGAGTCTCCAAAATCCAGATCAAGAGCCAGCATTGAAGTTAAAGATGGTACTCCAAAAAAGCAAAAGCAGTGCAACTGTAAACACTCCCGCTGCTTAAAACTGTAAGTACAATAATAACCCTCTGTTTGAGCTTGTGGTGTGGCAAGTATTGGATTGTTGATTCCATTTTTTTTTCATCTATTGATGGCATAATTGGATGTTTATCTTCCTCCAATAAATAATGTCTTCTATTGGATGATATAGCATAAGTTATTGATGCAAGAAAGTTAGGATAACTTCTAAGATCATAAAATAAAGAAGAAAATTTATGATCATAAAACAAAACATTATCTTTCCAAGGACTAAAAAGTTTCAATATAAGAAACTATCAATTAGCGAAGCGAATACATTGGAAACAGTGAGATTTCTTATTTGTCTTAAATAATTCTTGCCTTCATAATAACTAATGATGACATATTTTCTTATGTGGATATTAAGCGATACACAATCAAGGCTGTTAAGGAAAGTTGGATTTATGTAGTAATGATGAAGCTAATTTTGGTAATGTAACAGGTACTGTGAGTGCTTTGCATCTGGGACATATTGTGATGGTTGCAATTGTGTCAATTGCTATAACAATGTTGAGAATGAGGCTGCCAGACGAGAAGCTGTTGAAGCTACTTTGGAGCGTAATCCAGGCCAAAAATTGCTAGCAGCCCGCATGGAGCACGAGATAATAGGGTATGTCAATCAAACTTTATGTCTACCTCAGTAAGACTGCGTTGCAATTGTGAGATTACAATATAATTTTGCAACTAAGCATGAAAAAAAATACAAGATATGAATAAAGAAAAAGTTGCTTAGTGGAAAGTTCTGTTGAACAGACAAAATGGTGGCCAGCATACTTTCATGCTAAGTTCATTCTTTCTGTCTTGTGCTTATTGTTGATTGAGGTAAGAAGTTAAAATGTTAACAGCACCTTTTTCTTACATGGGTTTAGTGTCATTACTGTTCTGCTTATAAGTTATCTCTTCTATGAAAATGCCAGATTTGTATGAAAATACAGGTTTTAATTTGCATTGACCATGAACTTTCACGGGCATTCCCATTACTGGTTTGTTCTTGATAGAGCAATATTACACAATTAGAGAAATAGGAAGAATGTTCAGTACATGATCTGTTACAGTTGGACAGTATATTTTTGTAGACCTTTTCCTCCAATCACGTACATCAATTTGTGTCTAACTATTTATGAGGGTACAGTCACTTTCCATGGATTCATAGTGTTGATCTTCACACAGCCCTCCCTCCTAGAATATCATTTTTTGGCCTATTTTGCTAAAGCATGTGCACTGGTAAATACATGTAGGAGGAGGCTGGGGAAGTTATGATTTTAGCAAAGCACAACAAAGGATGTCATTGCAAGAAATCAGGGTGCCTCAAGAAGTACTGTGAGTGTTTCCAGGCCAACATTCTATGCTCTGAAAATTGTAAATGTGTAGACTGCAAGAACTTTGACGGTAGTGAAGAGAGGCAGGCCCTCTTCCATGGAAATCATGCTAATAACATGGCATATATACAGCAAGCAGCCAATGCAGCCATAACTGGAGCTATTGGATCCTCTGGTTATGCGTCCCCACCAGTATCGAAGAAGAGAAAAGGTCAGGAACTTTTCTTTGGAGCAGCAGCCAAGGATCCATCTTTTCACAGGATTGGACAGTTCCAGCAGGTAAAGATGATGTTGACTATCTTGACTATGATAAATTTCTTTCTTTGCTGCAAAACAAAACATGGCTTTGCTGTTTACTTATGCCACATGGAGGCAGACTGATATCTGTCAGTGGGGTAAAGAACTACACTTCTCAATTGCCGCCACTTTGGCATATATTTTCTAGTCTCCACCACTTGTATTTTATGTTGCTCCCAGAGATCAAGATAGTATTTAATCATATGTTCGTATTTGTTTTTGCTTATCAGGAACCTCAAATCAAAGCTTCTCCACCTCCGTCATCCTTGTCTTCCACACCTGGCCCTCGCATGGGTAATACTGCTGTATTGAGCCCTTCCAAGTTTTTGTATAGGTAAAACAGTTGACTTAATCAATATCTCGTCAACTTACTTGTTTCTTCAACTAACATGAACTGTATGGTTGAAGGTCTCTCTTGGCAGACATTATCCAACCACAAGACTTGAAGGAGCTATGCTCAGTTTTGGTGGTAGTAGCACAAGAAGCTGCTAAAACATTTGCAGGTACTCAACAATATTTGTATTTTGGCATTCGATGGCAAACCATTGAATTTACCCCTCTTCTTTTATATATAGTTGACACTAACACTGTGGCCATAGCTAGTCACAGGGTGATAATATACTTGATTAGTAGGATAGTTTTACTTCAATGACCAGCTCTTTCTCGTGTTAGTCTAATGGCAAAACTGTTCAAGGAGACTAATTTATGACTAACATGTAGCAACATGTTTTTTTTTTCTTTTCAAAACAGTTGGTGTATAATACTGTCTACATGTATTTCCAGATGATAGAAGTGCAACAGAAAATCGAGCAGATGAACAGACAGAAACTTCCCTTGCTTCATCAACTCAGGACAGGTTGAATAGCCAGAAAGAGTGTGACGGTGAGAAAGCAGTGATTGATGACTGTTCAAGTGGAAACCGGGCTGATAGAGTGGGTCCCGACGATTCTAGCTCAGATGGGGCTGAGGTGGCAAAAGGAAGGCCAATGTCTCCTGGGACATTGGCTTTAATGTGTGATGAACATGATACCATGTTCATGACAGCCGCTTCCCCTAGTGGGTTAATGAGCCATGGCTGTGGCACATCTTCACAGATCCCATGTGAACATGGTGTAGCAGAAATCTACCAAGAACAGGAAAGAGTAATCTTGACAAAATTTCGAGATTGCCTCAACAGACTCATCACTTTTGGAGAAATAAAAGGCAAGTTTCTCTCCTCTACTTCTTTATGCTGAGAGAGTCAAAACTCAAAAGTAGTGTGTTCTTACATTTATGCACATGCCTTGGCTATTGAGATTGATATTGTTTTTCATTTTCAGAAACAAAGTGTTCATCATTTGCCAAAACCGAACCAGGAAGCCAAAGAGACCCAATCAGCAATGGCAGTGTCAGTGTGAGACCAGAAGCAGCACATCAGCAGGGACCAGTTGGTAATGGAGTTGCTGGCTCAGATGACAATACTCTTGCTCGGCCCCAAAATTGCTATATTAAACCGAAGATTGAAAAAGACGTATAGAAAAAAGATACTAGAACAGAGGTCAGTCGTAGCCTCGTAGGTATGGTTCCACAACCCTGTAATACTACCAAGCCATTGTTCATACAGGCTTGTCCCTCATTAGTTAGAACCAATTAGGACTTCTTAATTTAACAACCAACTAGGCTTTGAGCACAGATTGTGTAAAGGCTCATTGAGCAATATGCCACTGGCATATTATTACATGCTAATGACATAAGTTACTCATTTCCTCGCAGCTCTTTCACTTTTAATTTTTGTCCAACCCAAACACCAAAATATGAAACATAAGTAACAAATTTACCCTTGGTTACTCCGACCTTAATCCTAACAAATTAAGAACCAATGGCATAAACGTGTATTTGTTTCCACTCGTTCAATTTTTTTTACTGATTCCCGCTACAAGATCTTCGTCCTTTCACAACTGTTATTGATGATTCACTCTTGGAAACAGAAAGCACTCACCTACTAGGACGTAACATAACAATTTTGATGTAATATGATCTTCCGACGAACAAAAGATGAAAACAAACAATTCATATCATATTATTGTTAAAACGAACTATCATATTCATCATTGATTCTGAAAGTCCTGTAAACGATACAAGGATGCAGATTTCATCGCATTTATTTTCCATAATGACCAATATGCTCCAGGATTTGGCAAAACACAAACATCCTCTACATGCGAGATCTTGATGCCTGAGATGAAGCAACTGGTGCACTCTGCAACCAAAACAAACAGTTGTAAAGAGAAGAAATGCAGATAATCATGCATTGTACTACAAGCCAAACATTATCTTGAAACAGCACATGTTAATACAGTCACATGAACCTTGAAAACACTAGACACAAGTAAAAACCACTGAACGGAAGTTTAAATATGTGAAACTCCCATATTGAAGAACCATTTAGTGAAAACAACAAAATTCGAGAAGCAAATATGGATCTTACCAGAGATACGCCTTCCTTCGCTCTTTGTTCCAAAAATCTCGAGGGGGTAAAGAACTGACCATATAGTTCTGACCATTTTTTGAGACTTGTGTATACATGCTTAGGTCCAACTGCATCTGCCCAAAAGACAATGCCACCACTGCACGAAGAAAATGACTCTTTTAAGTAGCAAGTAATATGCTACAAAGTTACCTTTTTTTCAAAATAAAATAGATAATGATATTGAGAACCTGGCAACGCAAGCGTACATAAATTGGTGATGAAAGTAAGAGCATTCTAAAAGTTGAGTTTGGTGATGAAAGTAACAGCATTCTAAAAGTTGAGTTACACAAGCACTGACCGGTAAGATGGGAAACTCATTCCAAGTACTGATGCAATGTCAAGGTCTGATGCTCGGACTACTACCCCTTCATCCAAGACACGGCAAGCCTCGTTCACCACTGGAAAGAGTACCATCTCCACTATTTCTTGGTCAGTTACATGTATAGGCTGCAATAAAACAAGGGAGCTTGAATGAATTTGAAGGCTGCTGAAGGATCCATTGTATCATTTCATCAAGGGATATTGGCAAGAAAGTAGCCTTGTTGCAAATCGTAGCCTTCTGCTTTGATAATTACAAAAAGTGCCCTGAACTTGCCTTTTTGTTGCATATTGTGTACATATTTGTTTCAATTTACACTTGGAATTTTAAATTTCAAAATTAACAAGTAAATACAAATCAAGAATTTTCACCTCCCTTGATTTTCTTCCTCTTTGTATGTCCAAAGAATAAGAAAATTAAGACATATGAAATCTCTGGATTTTTTATATTTTTTTTTTTGAAGGCTAAAATCATCACTTTTTCACAAATTTACACGAAGTGCAACAATACAGCAAGTTCAAGGCACTTTTTGCCATCATCACAGAAGAGTGAATACCTTAGGGTACTTTTTTTTTGCAATTATCCCTTTATTTAAATAAATATAGTACCTTTCCGCTAGGCATTATATTGGTCAGCCTTCTACACTCCTCAACAATCGGTAAGACAGAAGGATCAGGTTTTGGCTTGCTACCTTTTTCATAAATGTAATATCCTTTTCCATTGTTTTTACCTGAAATACCAGATGCGTTCATTAAAAGTTCAAAAGATAGAGATATAACTAAACAACACACATTAATAAGCAAATACCATTTCGTCCACTTTTCACCAAAAGATCAACCATTGGGGACCGGAATGTTCGATCAGGGAATGCTTTAGCAAATTCTTTTCCAACTGCAGCAGCCACTCCATATCCAGCTAGGTCCTGAAGCCTACAGCACCCACAAATCATGAATTATACCAAACCCTATCTTTGATCATTTAAAAGAGGCAAAGACATGATAAAGACACGATTTATTAAATGCACATATAGAAAAACTAGAAAACACACAAAGGTAAAATATGATGTCAAGGGAGGAAGATTACTGGAATGGGCCCATAGGAAGGCCAAAACTGGTGATTGCTCTATCAATTCTGAACAAGTCCACACCTAAATTGGTCAATAGTTGAGCTCCTTGTGTATATGGGAAGAACGTTCGATTGACTGCAAAGCCAGTGCAGTTACCAACCACAACTGGAACCTTTTTTATGATCTTTCCAACTGACATGAGGTCAAGAATCACTTGTGCAGAGGTCTTTTTCGTTCGTACAATCTCAAGAAGAGGCATTACATGAGCAGGGCTGTTTATTCAAGGACCGTGTCAGAAATTAGAGGCAATAGAATACAATAATCATCACACATTAAATGCAACGGACACCACTAAATAACCTGAAAAAATGTGCTCCAATAATGCGATCTTGAGATCTGTTTTTTTCTCCAATTACGTTAAGGTCAATGGTGGATGTGTTCGTTGCCAGAATGCAGTGGGAAGGGCAGATCGTCTCAATTTCACTAAATATTTTTTGTTTCAGAGAAATATTCTCAATAACGGCCTGAAAAAGAGGAAAATTCAATTAAAAACTTTCAATACACTATACTACGGAAGAAAGAACATGTTAGTCTGTGCATTATTCCATACATAACAAATTGAACTAGAGAAATATAAGCAACAACGACAACTGTTCACAAAAACTCATGTCTGACAAAATGACAACACTAACAATTAAATTATACAATGGAAAAGCATAAACTTCAAAAAACTATATATGGAGATGAAAATTGAGACAGCTTACCTCAATTACCATATCCACATCTTTAAAGTCGGAGTAATCTAGTACACCTTTAAGCATCGATAAAGCTTTATTTGCCTTCTCCTGTGTCAGCCTTTTTCTTGTTACCAAGCCTCGAATGTTTGCTGCCATGAAAATAGTTTGCTATAAGAACTACAAACATATGATACTATAGTGATATATTAGAAAAAAGGAAAATATATTATGGAAGTATCATTAATTGAAAATTTCATTTTTTTTCACAATCTTTTCCTCCTGGTTGTACTTCTTAAGCGAAGGCAATAATAACTAGTTATCACTTTATCGTAAACAATCACCTTCTATCATTTTAGTCCCCCTCTGAAGATATTCAGGGTTTATTTCCTTGAGAAGGACAGAAATATTTCCCAAAAGAAGAGCAGTAGCTATGCCAGAACCCATCAGACCACCGCCTATCACAGCAACTTTCTTCACATGGTTTGGTTTCAGCCCAACATCAGTAACATGAGGTACCTGCCAAGGTTAAGATCACATTAGAAGAAAAAAAAGTTGAAGTGAACAGAATGTAGTTCAACAGTGTAATAATAAAATGAAGAAATCGCCGAATTTCCTAAAATACATGAAGTGAACATCTATAATGAGAGAAAAATCAAGGGAATTAGATATCGAGACCTTAAATTTTGACTTAAGACCTTTAAGAAATTATAACATAACTTTGGTTTTGAAGGATGTATGATGCCATTCTATGCAACAAACAAGTAATAAACGGTTCTGTCAGGAAGTTTAAGTGTTGATCATTATAGAATAAATTGCAAATCAACAAAGCTTCCTCATCCAACAGGAGTAAAAGAACAATGAAATCAACAAAAAAGATTTATATTGAACTGCATAATTAGAATGCATTTGGGCATAGCCCTTAGGGTTAGAACTTCAACACAAAGTAACCACTAGTAACCTTCAACTTACATACTTGTGCTGCATAGCCAAAAAATAACTCGATTAAGTAAAACTGAGAGTCCATACCAATATTTTACATTATATACAGAAGATGTTACAATCTCCATAAAATTTACACAGTTCTACGGAGAAGGAAGAAACATGGATTGAGAAAAGAGAAGAAGACAGACGATCATACCTTTGATGTTAAACGCTGTGCAAAAAAGACATGAACAAGACCTTTTGCGGTATCCCCAAGAACTAATTCCTTGAACACTTTTGCTTCCTGCAATGAACATTATCAAGCTGCAATCTAGATACAACTATATTTCCATTCATTTGAAATTAAGGCTGCTCATCACTATAATATCCCATTCGTAATGGTAAATTAACAAGAATAGATCACAAGCAAGAGAAGAGTGCAGAAGCAGGTCTTTCTGGAAGGAAGAATCTTGCAAATGTCTAATATTCCTAATGCAAAAATGGAATACCTTCAGAACGCCATCATATCCTCCATGAATTATACCCTCCTCAATCACATCAAGTACAGCCTGGTGTTGAGGCATATTTGGGGCTGTCTTCTTGGCTTGTTGACGTGCAATTTTTAAAATATTATGAGCTTCAGCCACGGAACCAATCTTATCGGTCTTGTGGAGCGAGCGTATCCAAGGTTTGCGCCCCTCTGCAATGTCTAAGGCCCATAGCCTAGATGCTTTCAGCAGTTCTCCAGCAGGCACCAGAGCGTCAATAAGACCTAGCTTCTTCCCTTCTTCAGACAGGATTGGTTTAGACGACTGCAAAGCGTATTACGCAACACAGTCAGCATCTTCAAATGAGTGAACAAAAGGTAATAGAAGCTAAAAATGAAATATGGCTCTAAGTTAGGTTCTTCAAATATGCAACAGTGAGGAGGAGATCTGTTGTGCAGAAATAAATTTGGGAGAGGCCGAAAGAAAGATATGTATGGAGCACTTACAAGCATAATTTCAATAGCTTTGGGCAGCCCTAGTAGCCTTGGAAGACGCTGCGTGCCTTGTACAATTACAATAGTATCAACAATCAGCCAAGTTAAGCTAACAAAATCAATAATACACTGCATATGCATTAGAAATAAAGGAACAGGCATGCCTCCAAACCCAGGAATTACTCCAAGTGACAGCTCAGGCAGGCCCAGTTGAGTTTTTGGGGTGGCGATTCGTGCATGACATCCCTGCATATAGTTGGGTGGGATACATAAAGTCAGCCAGAAAAGATACATCAAAATTCATGAAAATATGTTGCACTAGCAAATGCTTCTCCAAGAGAAAGAAGCATACCATTGCCAATTCTAAACCACCTCCCAGAGCCAGACCAGATACAGCAGCAACAACAGGCTTCTTGCAATCTAACGATATGGGGAACATTGTAAATATGCGCAAATGTATTAGTAAGGTACAAGTCGAGCTTAGTTAACGAGTTCTTTGCACAGCACTATCCAGTAAACACAGTTCTTGATTACAACTAATAAATTTACGGGTTCAAGTAGAAACCTTCAACTACGTTGACAATAAGGTCAACGGACACATCAGGCATCATGGAAATATCCCCTGCCACGTGAAACACCACCCAGATAAATCATTACGTTACAGTCAGCTTAATACAACCTGGTACTGTTGCAACACGTACCATTCTGGTGAACCTTCTGGAAAACATTGATATCAAAACCACCAGAAAACCTTCCTCCATAGCCTTCAATAACAAAGACAAAACATATAATTGATACCAAGCTAGTAACTCATTTCCATCAAGCACGAACACAAATTTCTCTTCCTCTAATAGCTTACACATATTCACCCAAATCACTGAGAAAACAAAACAAAACTGAACAAAAAATACAACGATTCAATATGTCAATTTACCAGTAACAACGATAGCTTTCACATCATTTCTCCTGACCGCCACGGCGAACTTCTCCGTAATCCCCGCCAGAACTGCAGAAATCAAAATTCAGAGATCACCACAGCTCAGCTCATCAATTCAACACATAAAAAGCACAACAAACAGAAAATTTAGTAGACCCTCGAGAAAGAGTATGAAGCTCACTCGGAATTGCTAGGGCGTTGACCGGAGGATTGCAGATGGTTATGACAGCAACACCATCATTTCCGACCTCCATGTCGACCCGAACGCCCGCCATGGTTAGGGTTTAGTTCTGCTTCGGATCGCAAAATCGGAGAAGACGATACAGATGTAATCAGTCTAAATTGATCTACACTCTAAAATATTAAGGAAATGAAATTTTCAGTCATATATGATCATGAGTCATTTTGGCACCAAGCGATTCGAGACTCGCGAGTCGAGTCGCGATTGAGAATCTGCTACTTCGCGGTGCAGCGGATTGGATAATCCAGACCGTCGCTTAGAATCTATACGAGATTAAAAAAATATCGGCGGCCGAGATCAAATGCCTAACTTGGAGGGTAGTGACATACTGACACGTGGCGGTATGAGCAAGGAGGAGTTACGTCTACGTCTAATCTTCTTTCCCTTTTAATAAAGCGTACACGTTTATCCTCGTACTATCAATATAAAAAAAATAGAAAGAACACACGGACTCAGGGCCCACTAGTTCTTTCTTTTGGGCCAACACTGATGGGCCTTCTACAGCCCATTACCATCGTCATCTCTTCTCGTCTGACTTCAGTCCCAGTCCCAGACCCAGTCCTCGTCGAAGAAGATCAAACCCTCGCAGTTCTCGAAGATCCTGCAATGGCGTCGTTGCGGGCAGTGTCGAGGTTAGCGTCCCGATTACAGTCTCAGCCTCTGAAGCTCAAAAACAGCTCATTTTCTTCGTTCCAGTCTGCTTCTCAATCTCAGCTTCCCGCTTCCTCTCCACGCGTTTCTCGCCTTTCCCGGTAAGCTTACCTTTTCTCATCTTCCTGTTTCTGTTTGGTTGCTGAGAAAAGGTCGGAAACTGTTGGGAGCATAGAGTTATTGTGGTTTGGGTTGCAACCCAGTAAGGCATTTTTATAGTCTTTGCTAATTATGTCCTGTGTGTGCTGTGCTATTTTGGTTAGGTTACCTGTGGAGCTGAGCAGCTTGGTTACGATGTTGCCGTTGCACAGTGCAATTGCCACATCCAGATTGACGTCCAGCTTGTCAATTGAGTCTCAGAGTTGGGGATTAGTACCTCAAGGTGGGTCTTTCTGTAATTTTTGATTGGTTCTTATATGAGACTTGCAATGTGGATACATGGTTGCATACATAGACTTGTGCTTTACCAAATTGAAAATGTTACAGGGTTGTCAAGCTAATCCAATATTACAGTTTGCAACAGACGTGTTCTATCATTTTTAGTAGTGTAATAAGCATGTTAATCGTTACAAGGTTGTCGCATTATTCCAATTTGCAGTAGATTTCAAATGTGTGTTTTTGTTTTGTTGTGTGAAGTAGTAGTGTTGCTTCTGTTGGGTAATTAGGATGTGATTTCCCATACGAGCTTGTGTGTGGATGCTCTTTCCTTATGCTTGGTAATGTGGATACTTATGTAGTGTGCTATTCAATCATGAACTGTGGCTTTTGACTCAATCATGCTTATGCTCTATCCATGAATGAGATGTAGTTGCAAGTTAGTCCTTTTTTCTGCTAGATATAGTCGCCCGATCAGCATTGTGCCTTACGTGACAAACCATAATACTATTTTTATCTTCCGTATTGCAGGTATTTCAATGCCTTTATGACAAATCTTCTTTGTAGCAATTCTCACAAGGCATCTATTTGGAGCTCATGTTAACAATTTTTCTAGTTCTTACTCAAATGTTCTAAGATCTTGGATGTTTTTATTGTTATTTAAAGGAACGTATGCCTAAATAGATGCAAATTGGTGCTTCAATTTGTGATTTTTCTGAATGTTTCATCTCCACCAGGCTGGATGAGTTTTTCCATTTCTTTCTAAACAAGACGTGTAAAACTTCGGTGTATGAGAGATGCCACAGGTTTCAATTTGCTTGACCAAAGTGGTTTCTTGTGGACTCGTATCAATATCATGTTTAATTCTATATTTACTCACTATGGTATCGGTTTCAATCTGCCTGCTAATCGAAGCTATTGATTTTCTTTCTTTCTCCTTACATATTTGTTATGGAAGAGAAATAGATATCAAATAAGCAAAGTGAAATAAAAAGGGACCTAAGAGTTCACAAATATATCACAAAACTTAGGTTGTGTTCTACTACTACATACCACCAACACAGAAAGAGAATCACAAAAGCAATATTAAGACATTATAGGGACAGTAAGGAAAGAGAGCCGCAGATTAAAAGCCCAAACAATTTGAAGGCATTGTATTTCACTATTTCTGGTGAGATGGAAGTCAAAATGTAAGTTGTATTTATGTTACTGCTATATATTAACACTTGTCATTTGGTTTATCTGTCTTGTTGTTTCTCTTGCTTTGATTCAGCAGATGTTTCTGGCCAGAAGTCAGACAGTTTAGTTCTCGACCACGTTCAGATTGGCAGCATCCTGACTCATGACGTCTTCAAGTGTCAATGAACTGTCCACACTTGGCTGCTCGGATTCTTGCCCCCCAGCTATGGGAGACTTCTCTGTACTATCTACCATATTGGATTCTCGAGTCTTAAGATCTGCATAAAGGACATCATCCATCCTAGACAAGAGCTTGGAAGCAAGGCTCTCTATTATCCTTGAGTAACTCTCCAGGACAGCCTGCCCCACATCCTGTATAGTTCAGATATTACATCAGTTTCTTATTTCTTGCAGCTTGAGCCATACAAAGAAGTTGAAAGAACAGGTATGGGGATTGCTTATTGATATATGTCTGATAAAGTACCTTGTTGAATTGGATTTTGGATATTTCGAGTGAGGATTGAGAGAGGCCTGGGAATTGAAGTTTGATGAGGTGCAAGATGCTCTCAGCTCTCTCCTCAAACTGCTCCCTCTTCTCCAAGCTCACCCTTGAAGACTTCTCCTTTTGGTGGTTCATCTTCCTCTTCCAGATCACAATAGAGGCCTCCAGTCTGTTCTTAAGGTCTAACACTTTGTGTTCAGTTGAAAACTTCATGGATGCGAGGAACTGCTCCGGATCAAAGGAGTCAACTGTGATGCTCTTGTAGATGGCCTCACCGAGGCTGGACCTACCATTCTAGGGGACAAGATCAGGCCAGATTACGTTATTACCCAGAATAACGGGATAAACCTAATTTCTAAACTTGTACTATACGGCCTTTGCCAGCACTAACGGCAACCCACTTTTTGTTGCAGAAACAAACGAGAAAATTTGTATTGCGTTGCAACTGTTACAACATCATCCAATGCTAGTTCCCTAATCAGCATATGTGACTTGACTTCATATCTCTATAGGTGTGATCCGTAAAACATGTCCCCGAAGATTTTGCATATACTAACCGTTAGCTTTTGACCACAAAGCTTGTCTTTGTTGTTGCAAAACCGTGGATAGTATGGGGTTAGTGTATGCAAAATCTTTGGGGGTATTTTGGTCATTTGGCGCCAAAATTGACGGTGTTATAACTGTTGCTGCACAATACAAAGTTTTTTTTTATGTTTGTTTCTGGAACAAAATGTAGGTTGCAGTTAGTGGTTGCAAAGGCCGTAGAGTACAAGGTTAGTACTTGGGGTTGTCCCCTAACTAATCAATAAGAAGTTTGGTTATCAACCTTTGGCAGGGCTTCGATGTAGCTTTCTGGGATCTCCATCTCTGCTAAAATATGAGCATTTGTGTTCATGGCTACTTTTAAAACTTGGTTCACATCCTCCTTCTGAGCATACAACAGCCTCCTCCCTTTCTCAGACAGCCCTCCTTGAGGAACTTTTGGTTTGGGAACCCACCATTTGTCATCGGCTGGTTCGGAATCAGCGTCCTTCTGGGAGTCCTTGTTAGCATCTTTGCTTGACACATACCAAAATTCCTTTTCGCTAAAGTTATCCAAGCTATCCTGTTCATTCATTACAACATCATCAGCACATAGTGCAAAGCCTTACGATCTTAGCAGAAAACCAGGTGCTTACAATGAGCATCTTATCAAGATTGCGCAGAGCTGGGACGTGCACGAGCAGATCCTTTCTTTGCCTTGTCGTCATTACCTATCAAGACAGCGTGTTAAAGGTAATTAAATCTTGTGTCCATGTCATATAACATCCTAAGTTCCTTTCATTACCTCCATGCTTGTTCCATCCTTGGCTGTCTGTTGTGCAGCAACAAATTCGACTATGTGCTCAGTTGCCGCCAAAAGCCATTCCAGTTCTCTTCTCCACCGCGTTTTCCTCTCTTCAGGCATTGGTTCTAGTTTTGATTGCTCACCAAAAACAGATGCTGCATTGCATTGTGGTTATGAGAAAAAAGGTTAGTGATCACTATTTTCTCGCCTCTTTATATAAGACTACGTGCATATAAATGTTTGTAGCGGAAATCTCATTCCTCTGCGGTCAACTTGTCAAAAAAAATCAGTTCACTACGGTCAATTTCAAAACTCACCAATTCATTACGGTGAGCTCTGATTTTGCATCAAGTGCATCCATTTTTGATCACGTGATTGGCGTGTGACAATTTCAATTTTCTAATGACCAACTTTTCCTTTGATATAAAAAACGTGTTGGATGAACTAGGGCAAGTCTAAGCGCGATGAACTTCAACTTGAGGCAAGGTTGAAGACACTTTTTTTTTTGTATGAAGGACAATTTGGTCTCAAAAAAGTGAAACCGTCACATGCCAGTCACGTGATTTATAATGGACAAATTCCGTCTAATTTCACGGCACTTGATGCAATATCAAAGTGAACTATAATAAATTGATGAGTTTTGTAGTTGACCGCAGTGAATTGTATGATTTTACTATAAATCAGGTTTGCTTGAGATTATAGGTTAGCATATGTACAGACCATGGCACTGTAGAATAGGAATGAGAAGTACCAGCAAGATTAGTGATGGCATTTGACAAAGCCAGAGCTGAAGAAACACCCTTCCCTCCCCCAGACATATCCTCACCCAGAAGCAGCTTAGAGAACTTCTCCTTCATCTGTTCCAGTTCTGTTTGGGTTCAAGAACGATCAACATTCAATTCGATCACACATAACTGTATGCAAAATGTGATCCCGATAGTGACATTGCTACCTGTTTCCATGGTGTATACAGGAGGACCTGCTTCCTTGCTTGGAGAAGCCACTGGCTGGCTCTCCACAACTTCCTCACTGTCACCTGGGGCTTCAGAGTCCGACATTCTTACCCTCCTGTGACGTTAAAAGACCTCGGTTCCTTGATGCTTGGCTCCACGCTCTATTGCCCGAGCCAAGAGAAATTCGAGCATTTCATCATTGCCTAGGCGCTCGCCTGCAGGCTATTTTCGAGAACCCGTTATTGGCTTCCTTGAAATGAGGAGTAGGAGGAGCCCCAAGAGAATGGAGGTGGAAGATGAATATGGTTTTGTTGATCCGGTTCAGGTGAGAAAGAGAAGGCCTTGAATGTGCCTGTTGGGAGAGAAATTTAAGGGGAATGTTCGTAGCCGAGGAACTATGGAACCACATGTTTTTTTTCTGGTAACACCCCTTGCTTATCGCCTTTTTTTTAGCTACCAATTTCAAATTAAGGTTCTACTTTTAATTTCTATATTTAGTATGTGTATGAACTTCTCTGTTTGGCATTAACACAAAGTTGCTGATATATATTATAGACTCTCGATATTGATCCTCGACTACATATACTCTAAAATATAACTTTGTACACACCAATAGTAGTTTTGGTTGTGTGACAAATAGTCACCATTTCATTTACGAGTTGAAGCATCTGAAATAGTCAGTTTGGTATCTTTGTTGCCAAAAAAAAATGTCTCCACTTAGATTTTTTTGTCGTCTTAGATTTAATCCTTATCTTAATCATAAATGTGGGTTGTGGATGTTGTTGGATGTGAAGAGAATTGGAGAGAATCCGGTAACTGCTTTCCAGGTGATCATTACAAAGTTATTGTCTACTCATGTGTGTTACTTCACCAATCCCTATGGAGATTCAAGTGAGACCTTGATCGATGACACGTCGACATCTTTTTTTACGAGAATCAAGTCTAGAATTGATTAAAAAATGGCACATGAGCGGCAACCAAGTGAGGGGATCGACGCTTCGGTTTCTGAGGAGAGCCAATGATATAGCGTTTTGTAACGAATTTGGTTTATACAACTTGTTCCATCGAACCAGGTCAACCATCAAGAGTGGTCTGTAGACAGAAGGACCAAAATCCATCCACAAGGACAGAAGGACACAAAAAGAAAAGGAAAAGAGTCCACGCCCGCGACACGGGCATACATGATCACTTTTGGTCAGACAAAAAGCCGAGCAACTCGCAATCCTGACAATCAAAGAGCATACATACTACGTGATTAGTCCAATTTGAAAGGAAGGAAACACCGATGAAAATCCGATATGACAAAGGAGCAACGACAACAACAACAACAATGGAAAATCAAACAACACAAGACCCTGCTAGTTGATGCTTTTAAAAAATACCTGATCTTTTGACTAGACCACGACTTTTCAATGTAGTCGGTCTTCGTCTGTAAAGTTTGTAGTTAATAACAATACAAATTATACGGAACTAACAGATTCTGACAACCTCTTTCAGTAAACAACCCGTTCCGAAAGTATCAAATTAAACCGACACCTAGACTAGTATCAAACTATGGATGAGAAGCTCCTGAACTGTAGTAACAAATTTGAAATTCAAAAGTTGAGACTGGTCACAGTACAGAAATTTAAGGTTGAGCATCCAAAAAGGAGAGAGCAATAAGTGTGGTAACCCTAGAACTTGCATTAATGAGAAGCATGCACTCCAAAAAAAATAAAAAGTTGCAACATGGAGCCAAGGTTGGTGCAGGACTCTTGTGACTCCATTTACACATCATTGTCATTTTTTCACTTTCTTACCCAAACAATTACATTTTTCAAAAAAGTCACCTAATCTTATTATTGCATTGAAATTCAAATACAAATTTAAACACAGTCATAATCATATGAGCGGCGTGATCCATGGACATTGACTTGAGAAGATTCACCTAAATATTATATTTTAAATGCAACGTACACTATATAATATTAAAGAATGTTCATGTGAGAACCTTCCCTACTTCGATGCTTTGGCCTGCAAAATTCCACATTCAGTGCAGGGTTGGATTCGCTACTTAGCATCTAGCCTTGTTTTTGTGCTCCTAACATGGACCAGTTCAATTAATTCCACATTTAAAATTGCATGCCCACATATTATATCATATAATACTATCAATTTTCACCAACGGGACGTTATGTCATGAATTCATTCTCCATGATATCATAAATAACATAAGATTTGTTATTAGATTTCGATATATTTTAAACGGGTTCATCTTTAATTTTTTGGATAAATTTTGTTCGAGTGAAATAAGATCGCTAAAACTTAACATAATGATCATTATAATATTATATTACATAAGGGTAAGAGCATCCACAACGCTGCGCGTGGAGCTGTTGGCGGTGAGGAATCGGTGGCGGGGAGCAAGCAGGGAGACGACGATTCAACGCTGGCAGAGAGGACCGACGATGAGGTCACCACCGAAAAAAATGACCCTCACCACCAGTCTTACCACTTTAGCATTGGAGGGTGCTGGTGGTAAGTGCTGACTGTAAGGCTCAAAAAATATATTTTTTTAATCCTCACCGCCAGCACTTCTCCGTCAGTATCGGTGGTAAGCGTTGAAGATGCTCTAAGTACACAAATATACTTCTTAATGACTTTTTGTTTCGGCAAAAGATCTGATGTCCCATTCGTTCTCATGTACAAAACTTCATATACTCATCTTTTTTTTTTGACAAACGATATTATTTTACGTTTTCAGGATTAAAAAAAAACGTTTTTTTATTGAGATGTCCAGAAAAAGTGAGTGCATGTGGTATTGATCCTCTATCAAGTGTGTACGTGAAAACGAAGATGGCGACATATTAGTTTTTGAAACGAAAGATCATTGGGTATGTTTTTGCAGTGAAACAGAAGTAACACGAAAATTAACGAACATAAACGAAGGTAGTTTAAGTTAAGGAGGTGGTGTCAGTTTCCGAATGTGATCTAACATTTGGTCTGTATTGCTTTTGAGCAGATTCGCTTGTTTTGGAGTCTGCAGAACCGCAATAATCAACTCATTACACCACACCGCATACATTCCCATCGTTTCCGATCTTCTCCTCTCTCTCTCTCTCTTTTCAATCTCGATGTCGCTGTAATATTCAATTCAATAAACAAAAAACAAAGCCCCCCAAGTTTGAAAAGCAGAGAAAAGTCAATGCACCGACTACTCTGTTCGTCTTCGATCCCACTCTCCTCCTGCTCAATTGGCCTCGTGGGGTCGGATTTTTCTGAGTTTCTGTTTCTGGGTCCTTTCGTTTTCACATTTTCTCTTCTGGGTTTTGTTTGTTTCCCACTTCTGATCTGCTTTTCTCTCCTGGGTTCACGTTGAAGGAGACAGATTTTCCTGGGTTCAGGTAAAAATCGAGTTTTTGCTTTCAATTTGATGAAAAAGTTTCGTTTTTTAATTTGTGTTTGTGGGTTTTGATTGTTTTGTTTGGAGGTTTAGTGTTATGGGATCGGTGTAATTTTCTGTGACAGAAATGTACAGATCATTCGTGACATGCGATGATCCGAAAGGAGTAATTGATTGTGGGACAATTAGAAAGTACAGGAATGGTCTTGGGAAGATGAAGCACAAGGTTGAAATTGAGGCTCAACAAGCACCAAATGAGTCCAAGGCTCAAGGGAGAGAAGAGATGGAGCTTGAGGGTTTTTCTTCTTTGCAGCTCATGGAGGTGTCTCGAGGAGCCGAGAAGCTGAACCAGATGATAGGTTCATGGTCCAGGAGGAGGAGCTCTGATGGGCAATCCGAGGATGTTGCTAAGGATTTGCTCAAAGGAGCTCTTGATCTGCAAGAGTCTCTGGTCATGCTTGGCAGGTTACAAGAGGCTTCCAAGTATATGAGTCGGTTGAAGAAGCATAACATTGTTGATGAATTGGGGATTAGGAGGTCAAGGTCGGATAGATTCATGGGTCAGAACAACCTTGGTGGTTTCGAAAAGCCTCGGCTCTCTGTTGATGGGCCTTCAAGGGACTGCATTGAGCAGCTCCGGGAAGCTATCAAGGATGGCTTCACTAAGCAGAAGGAGCTTTTGCTGCACAACACAAGAATAGAAGAGAAGGGTTCTGAAATGCCATCCACAAGCTCGAGCCAGTCTTCGACAGATCATTCGAAAAGCAAGAGGTTTGGTTGTCATGTCTCATCTCTCTCACCACCAGCTCTGCAGAAGAAGGGCAAAGGCCCGAATTTGATTGCTAAGCTTATGGGTTTGGAAGAAATTCCCTCGAAACCAGTTCAAACTAAGAAGATCCCAAGTCAGCTCAAGCCTAAATACGACAATGATTCGATGAAAGAGCCTATTGTGCTCATAAGACCTATGCATCATGCTCAGTGGCAGGACTCAATGTCCCGAGGACCAACACTTGAGGAAGAGGAAAGTTGTAGAATGAGTTTTGTTCTTAGGAAAGCGAAAATGAAAGACGAGCATGAGCCTGAGATGGTTAGCTGCAATGAAAGAACTTCGAAGAAGAAAATGCCTAGAAAAGAAGTTGAACGAGAAATTCTAGCCAGAAAGCTTAGCAAGAAAGTGTGCAATGACCGTAGAGTGGAAGTGAAAAATGAAGCCATTGTGAAGAGAGTTGATAAGATTCATAAGGTATCGGGCTCTAAGACAAGACCAGTTGAGAAGGAGACTGTAAGATCTCAAGATCAAGCCAGAGTGACCAAAACAAAGCTGGGAAAGTCTGAAAATGGACCAAACATTAGGCCACATCTCATATTGAAAAGCGCAAGACAGCCCATCGGTGTTCAGAAGAAGAACGATACAGACAAGGGAAAACCAAGGGAAAAGGTTGAATCATCTCAAATAGTTGTGAGTATTGCATAGCATCTCTACTTTGTTCTGTGAATTTTGTTTGTTTAGTGATTCCACATTCAGCTATTGCCTATTAGTATGTGAAACAGTAGAGACAATCAGATTTTCATAATCAAGAGTAACATACGATAACTTCGTTTCCTGTGCAGATCGAGAACTTAGCATGCCGAGAAGACAAGAAAAACAGTACTAGGAGGAGTAAAAATGAATCTCCTGAAAAAGGAACTTATGCTACTCTCACAGATCAACTCTCTACAGAAAAGGAAAGTGCTGCCTTGGAACTACATGTTGAAGGTAAGCACTTATGCACCTTCCTATGTATGTCTGTGTGTTCCATGATTAATACATGTATGGGTAAACAAAAACAACATTGTGAAATGATTGAATTGATTTTAGGGATGATAGCAAAAAGTTGCACTGAACTATACGCGTTTTACAAAACCTATAGGTGAACTATTTTCCACCTGCAAGTTCACTAAGAAGAGTTATCTTTTTTGGAAGAAGTTGAAAGTACCCCTATAGGAGTGTATTCATAAGGGTTCCAAACTGCAAAACACATATAATGTAAAGGGCAAAACTGTAATTTCCAAACAATTGAAGTAATTTCCGTTAAAGATAATTCATTTGCAGACAGAAAATAGTATGATGATATGATTTGCAGAAAAGGATAATTCACCGATCGTATTTGCAAAACACGCATAGTTCCTATGCACGATTTAGACATTGAACTCTTGATATTCTTTTGCTCTGACATTGTCAATATAGAAGCTTATATATACTCACTCTTTTTAACTTGAACAGAAGATTGCACAGTGAACCCAAAACATGCAATGGACACAGAGACTACTCAACAAGATCTTGGCAATGCCGGTGAGGCCATGGATGATACTAAAACCTTGAGAACTCTTCTTCTGAGCAATCCATCGTTTCTGTGTCGCATAGAGGACCTCTTTCATCTCAACGACAATTTCCCTTTGTCCTCGCGAGCATCCAACATCAACAACCTCTCTTTGGACTTCGCAAATGAATTCATAAAACGAAGAAGCCTCCCGGATTCAAGAAAGATCAATCCTCTGCTGCTCGCGTGTACAGGGAACACGAGAATGTGGATCTCTCTGGACCGTCTGATGGGAGAAGTTTGTGATGCGGTCGAGACCCTCGAGAGCTACCCTGGCATAGGAGGCGAGGACGACTCTGCCGTTGATAAGCTCTGTGCGGTGTCCGAGAGAGATATGGTTTCTGATGGGGTGGTGACCGGCGCGTGGGATTTGGGTTGGAGGAATGGGTTTTCGGTGGATGAAGCAGAGCAAGTTGTGATCGAGTTGGAGAAGTTGGTCTTCGCCGGGTTGATTGAAGAGGCTTTCGGATGAGTCGAGGCTCGGCTCTTCTTCGTATAGTTGCAAGATACACGTAGATGATGCTGATTTGTTTGTATTTTTTCATGTCAATACGTAAGAGACTCGAAATTGTAAAACGTCAAAGTTGCATAGTGTGTGATAACGTTGTAAACATTGTTAAAATGATCAACATAACCTTAACAAGATTTGTCTTTAATATCATTGTTTGAGTCTTATGCACCTGGAAAACCATCGAGTGTTTTCATATTTTTGTAATAATAAAAAAAATGTATTAATATTGTACAGAAAGACGATAATTAGAAAGCTTTGATGTCTATGTTTTTATCATTCCGATGACGTGTAAGGCAACCAACAGTGGCATCGAA
>JAYMSV010000117.1:0-21856 GCA_036897745.1 Erodium moschatum
AGTGTCTCTCAAAAAAGTTACGCGTTTATCTTTGAGGTTGCTTTTCGGTTCTATCTATGTATATATTGTGTAAATTTCATATAATCACAACTAATTTTATATTATGACGTGCTAACTTATGATTTGCATGGTTATTATTTTTCCATAACAATGTTAAAAAAAAGTTAGTGCAACTTGATAACTTAAAATTAGTTACTTATAGTTATATATTATGATCATACAAAATTTATCCTTATTTATTCATCTTAATTTTGGATGAAAATGTTGGGTTTGAGGGATTTATGGCTCAACCAAAATAATAACAACGAAAATGTCAATCCTTAAAGCCGGACCATACCTTAGAATCTTTGTTGAATTAATCGGAACACAAGATTAAAGCAACGAGAATAATAACTTGTTACTTACTTGAAACCATAAAAGATTACTTGATGAAGAAGAACACGATTATGGATCTACCAATAGATTATACTTGCTCCAAGGATTCTAACTCTCAGCTGAGGGTGAGACGAAAGAAGAGAGGAAGTCAAAAGGTTTTCACGTTTCAAGTATCTCCATTATGGACTGTAGCTCCTTATTTATAGATGATCAATGCTTAGTTGACCAACTATTTGTAATTTCAATTAGACCTCTCAATCAAAAAAAATTACAGTTTGGTATCTACACTTTTATCTTTCATGACCCCTTAATGATATCTATTAGACACATACTTTAATTGATCACTTTAAATTGTATACATAAACTTAGTGATAACATGTACATTAAACACATACGTGCCCATCCAATGAATTTTAACCCAACATGAAATGATTAATATTCCTTATTTATTCATCTGAAAATTTGGATGGAAAGGGTTAATATTTTACTACAATTTTGATTTGATAAACAAAAATACAAGAGATATCATTTTATGTAATTTATTATTTTTATAATAAGATTAAATTTTTTTAAAAAATTGCTTTATTAATTTTGTATAAGCTCAAAAATTAATTATTACATGTTACACATAATATTTATTTTCAACAATCTATTGACATAAAAAAATGGCAGCAGTTTAGTTATCTAATGGTGGAGTTGTCGAGTTTACTGTGGCATCGCTGGTCTGAAGTTTTGTTGGTTGGTGCTGACGATTCCGTGGGGCAGTGGGTTTCTGGTCCGTTGTCACTCACCCGAGGCGGATGCTAGGGTGCTGTCATCGTTGGCATGTTTCGGTGGTCTGACCTCTTTGAGTTCTTAGACTTGTGGGCTTTTCGGATGCCTGTTAGGCCCTTCGTGTAGGTTTTGGATTGTTCTTTTTTCTTATTTATTGTTAGACTTTGGTGGTTTGTGACTCCCATTTCGGAATTCACGCTATCTTTATTTTATGCATTTATTTCTCTCTAATAATAATAATAAAAAAAAAAACATTGGCACAGTAGGAGTACATAGATGGTTTCTAATATTACACCTTTATTTGGCTCAACAACAACAAATGATTGTTTTTACCACAGTTTTGGTATCAGTATCAATTACCCTTGATAAGTTGTTACCAAAATCATTGTCTCAACCACAGTTGATAATCCGCTCCCTTGTCCATTATCCTTGCCCAGCTCCCATCCAGATGAAGTTCTTTCGACGGGTTCCAATCGAAATGACCCATCTTCATCACCAATGTCTCGTTCACGTGCGCCACGTACCCTTCGTTGTTCGCATGAAGTATCTTCACAGTGCTCCTGCAATGTATCCCTGCCTTTCTCCTCGTCTCTATCAACTCCGTTATCACGTCACGAATGCCAAAATCGTATAAATGATCGTAGAATACCACAGGCTGCAACAAAATGTAGATAAAACAAAACTCATTTCTTGCCTTCAAGGATGCTATGTTCTTGCAGTTCAGCTAAGAGTTCAAGTTCAAAGTTGAAAGATCATTTATAGTTTTATATTCTGACAAGAAGAACTTACCGTTCCTGGATGGGTTAGAATGTATGCGTATCCCTGTGTGAGCTTATCCCTCGGAAAAGGCCAGTGACCCTGAAACAAAGCAGAGTTAGAAAAAAGGGATAACGGCAAAAAAAAAACACATCTTGTACTAGAAACTTTTTGCAGGTTGGTGCCTTTATCTTCAAGTCATTGCTGGTTGTGGTCTTGAACTTATATTTTGCTGCACTTTGTGTCAACCTATTTTAAAATGACAATTTTCCTTGAAATTTTAAATTAAAAAACACAAAATCAAATTTTTTGGGTTTCCCAATTCTGTTATCAGAATTACATTTTCCATTCTACTAGCCTAATCGAATTAATCAAATTTTGAATTCTTTAAATTGAATTTTTCAATGACCCCAAAATTTTCATTTTAGAACAATTTAACACAAAATGCAATAAAATAAAAGTTCAAATCACAATCTGTAAGTTGTACGATTTAAAGATAAGAGTGTCTAACCTACAAAAGTTCATAGTACACTGGTACTTTTTTTGCCATTATGCCTAAAAAGAACACAATGCAGCTTGACCTTGATCACATTTTAGCTTTTGATGTTATTATGATGACTGAAAATTGAAAGAAATGCATTACAAAAGAAATATGAGAAATAACGACAGACCTGGGTTGATCCGGTATCATGGTTCTCAAGAAAAGTGACGGCACGAGAGGGCCACCAACCCATCACTCCCGGTGGCTTTCCGCTGGGATCAATCAGCCTCCAATACTGGTTATGCAGAGCTGAATGAAGAATACCCTGTAAAAAACAATGGTACTTTCGTCATTTCACACTAAAAAAAGGAGAAGGGAAAATTTAGTAGTTGATTGAGAAAGGTGCATACTTAAGATAACTGAGTAAGATCTCCCCTTATTCTTAAAATACCTTTGTTGTGACGTCAAATGCTGAGGAAGTACCTCCGGTGGCGTTGATCCAATTAACTATTCGTTGCCTATGAGCATCTGGGCACATGAGAGAATTCAGATTACACCATCACATTCATTACTCATTAGTATTAGCAATGGCGTGTTATGTGATGCTGAAACTACCTTGATTGTAACACAAATCACCATTCTCATATGCTAAACTGTCCCAATATTCTCCGATAGCAAAGGCGGGCTTCGAGACATCGATATATTCTCTCACATGAGTACCAGAGAATCCCCTAAGAACAAAACAAAATGACCCTTCAGCAGTACTTAAATTTAAGTATGTCACTACTTAAATAAGAGAAGACCTTCACCTAACAAAGTCGAGGCGCCATCCATCAAAACCTATGTCACTTTTAAGCCAATTTAGCCACTCCTTTATATCTTTTCTTACAAATTCCTGAGAATGATCTACATTTGGTGCTGCATGGAATATATCACCTAAAGGAAGTACAAGAAGCAGTTTAAATATATAAGCTAAGCATAATATGATCAAGATGACAGAGAGATTGAACATGCCCGAAGAGCAATTTTACATAACATTACCACTCGAAGGATTTCCACGACCCTGGAAATTTGGATCATCACATACAATTGCTTCAGGTCCCCAAGCAAGTTTTCCACCAAAAATGTTCCAAACACCATTTGGACTCTGAAATCAATCAGCATCTTATCATTTGCATGCGGAGAGAAATAATAATCCACCGTGCCCTAAACATCACCTATGGTTGTGACATAAGGGGATGACTGCAGATAGCTATCCGTAACTTTAAAATGTTATTTACAGCTCCCAAAACTTTTTTTTTTTAAATCTCAGTGATGAAAATGGATACTGTATAGTTAAGTGTCAGAGTGAAAAGTCTAAAATAACCTTCACTGTTCATCAAATTTTCAAATGTATGTCACCCACTTCTATCAAGTGAAGGGTATTTTGGACTTTCACTTTAAAACAAGTTGGGGATAGTTATGTACGAAAGAGGTATAGTGGAGGATAGCTATCAGTAATCATCCCTGACATAAATATAGCTTTATTTCTAAAAGAAAAGAAATAGTGAAGTTGCGTATGGGGGATGATATTCAAGAAAACTCCAATATCCATGAAGGAAAGAAGCATAGCAGTAAGACACTAAATCAACGAGTTTTCCCCAGACTATTTGGTTCAGCAAGCAGAGCCAGAAGAAACCCACACAAGCATTAAGTATCGAGTTCGCCTAATCCTGGTTCAAGTTTGCAACATGTAATGTAGTTTCTAAAGAAAATATGTTCCAAAAGTTACCTAGGAAGTTAAAAATAACAAGCAATGTTATTAGATGAATCAATACTTTACCTGTTTATGTGCACATCTATGATTTAGTACTACATCTCCCAAGACCTGCACAGATAATGGAACACGGCAAGTGTATGGGAGAAAAGAACAATCAGTAAGAAAAGTTGAGCATTTCTTTATAATGTAAACACATTGATTAGATCAAGATAGCACAACATTTTCCAATGAAATTGAAGATCACGTACCAGAATGTCATGAGCATGCATTTCCTTGATGCAGTGTTTAAGTTCCTCAACAGTACCATATGCAGAGTTCAAGTTGTAGAGATCAGAAGGCATGTATCCTACACATATTGTGTTAATAATGTAAAAATTAGAAATAAGTTGTATGGACTCATGATGCTCACAAATAAAGGTTTTTTATCAGCAACAAAAATGAAAATGAAAATGAAGGCAAACCTTGAGGAGCCACAGATTCTGTTGGTGGAGGGAGCCAAATAGAAGTTATTCCAACCTTACGTAAATCAGCAGCTTTAGGTGCTAACTCCAAGTACCACTGCCTTCTCCAGCTCTCCCAATTGAAACCTTGGAACTTCAACAACAACGAAATAAGATTCATTTTACAAAAATATACACCATTGACGTTAAATAATCACAATGATCATATAGAGAAAAGAACCCAATTATGTGATAAGCACACAAGTCAGATCTTGAGTGCATAGTACATATACTAACCACAATCTCTCGCCCTGTTCCAGTTCCGGACTCTGCATTGAAGTTCATATCACACTGATTAAATACAACAACTCTTTTGGAAATGTGCTTCATGGATCAAAACATGAATGAAAGAAGCAAACTGACCTAATTTCTTTTCTTCTGGAGTGACCTTCTTATATTTATCGGCATCCTCCTTGAGAACACGATCAAGATCCTTGCGTTTTTTAATTAATACTTCTTCCTCAATTACATGTTCAACAAATGTATCCCCTTCCCTTGTCTTTTCTTTTGCAATTGACCATACTTGTTCAGGTTTTGGCAAGTCCAGAGTTCTGAATTTAGATGTCAAGGCTTCAGACACATCAACCTTCCTTGGTGGGAACCTAGGACTTATGGACCTTATCTTCCTCGCCATCCACTGAGGTATCTCTCTACGCGGGCCATCACTAAGAAGCTTCCATTTCAGTGAATCATCATCAGTCAACAAATCAATCCTTCCACCATTGACCATATAGACCGCATCTTCTTCCTCTTCACCAGACCGTGTCTTCCTCAATAACAGTGACTCTGCCATTTCTGCTCTTTGTTGCCATGTGCTCTTAGCACCTTCTGATGCTTTCAAAGATCTTTGCAGTGCTTCACATCTTCTCACATAAGCATCATCTTTCGATCTTGCTGTTAGTTTAGCAGCATCAATGGCAGCTTTGATCCCATCCAAATCAGTCTTGAAAGTCTCGGTGATCTTCTCCTTCTTTTCTTCAGCCTCCTCCTTCATTTTCTCAAGAAACAACTTAATCTCCTCCTCTTGCCTCATAACCCGTTTCCCACTCGAGTCCTGAAACTCAGCCAAAGCTTTCTCAACATTGTTAGCGCGAAGCTCTGATTCTTTCCCTCGAGCTCGTGCCTGTTCCAGCTCTGACTTCAACTTATCAACCTCGTTTCTTGTAAGCAGTAACTGGGACTCCAAATTACTAACCACATCTTGTAACTTAAACTTCTCTGACTGAACCGAAGCAATCTCATCAGCAGGATTTATGACATCAGAAAATGATGCAACAGCACTAGTTGCATACTCTCCCGCTCTTTCTGCAACAACCAAAGCCTTCTCTATAGCATCTTTTGACTGTTCCACTATAGAAGCTATCGTACCCTCTGTGGCATTCCTTATTTGCTCCTCAAACTTGCAAGCTGCTTCAGCAGCTGAAGTTTCCGCTGCTGAAACCCTCAGCTGAGCATCTTCGAGCACCTTCGAAGTGGATCTCTGGAAAGATATCTCTGCCAGCTTCTCAACTTGGACCGCGAGGTCAACTGAGTCTTGGCGTGCGAGGACTAACCTTGACTCCAATGTTGACTTCTCCTCAACTGTCTCTTCCAGTTTCTGTTGGAACATTGATTTTGCTGTGTTGAGTTCTGTTAATGCCAATTCTTTGTCATGAATTACAGTGGCTATATATTCTTGCTGTTTAGCATCGGATTTAGATAACGCTTCGAGTAATTGATCTCTCTCCTTCTCAATAGCTTCTTGTATGGCCTTAGCCTCTGCAAGAGCTCTTTTAGCTGCCATGAGCTCCGCTTCCTTGTCCTGTAACTCACCATCTGGATTCGACCGGTCACTGGAGCTACCTTTCTTTTTAGCAGAAACAATAGTTCTTAATGATCTAGAAATCAAACTGCCTGTGAACATAAAATTCCTGCAGAAGTACCAATCCAAGTTACGAGTGGATTACAAATCAAGACCACAAACACATAGATGAACCAGATTGTTGGGATCACCTTCTTCTGAGGGAAGCATTTCTAAAACCTAATTGATGGCACTTATAACATGAATTTAAGCTCGGGCCGTGATGTGCCCCAGGATCTACAAGAGACCTGAATGTTCCATTGGGCGATAAAAATGTGCCCATCTCTTCCTGTATCACAACATAATCACAATTTTCAATCCTACCCATTGAAATTCAGTATCTTCTCTCTCAAATGAATCATGACCCAAATCAACCCAGCATGCTCAAATCTTAGACATACCCAAAACAATTGAGAAATTGTAACTCATACATACACACAAACATTCATGAAATTGCATAATAATCAAACATCATGGTTATAGGGCCCAGAAATACCTGGAAATCAGAGATTCACTGAAACAACAAAACCATTAAAGCTCATGAAAGGAGAGAAATTGAAGCAAACCCATTACAGGAAGGGGACTGAAGGTGAAGAAACACAGGGATAGATTTGGGATGAGACCTGGGTTCAGGGTGATTTTGAGCTTCGATCAAGTGGCTGCTATTGCTAATGTGGGATCGGGAAATGCATGATTAGAGTTGTATGATGAGGAAGCGTGTGGATTGATGGGTAATTAATCGTCATGAAAGAGAGAGAAATAGCAGAAAAATAAGGAGAGATGCAATGGCGCGGAGAGAGAGGCGTTTATATGGTGAAAAGTGAAGAGAGGAGCAGAACAAAACGGCTTCAATTCTGCTCTCTCTCTCTCTTGTCTCTGACTCTCGTCACATCCCAACTACAACTTTAATTTACCCCTTTCTCTCTATGATCATGATCTTATCCGAAATGTATGATCATGTCTGTAATAACTAATAATCTAAATTCGATTTATACAACAATTTAAATGTGTTCATTAATCATGTTACGTGTCACGTGATCTTAAAAACCGATTGATTAAATCCGTACCTCTTATGAATTGATTACATGTCATCGAAACGATGTAATCTTCACCTTTTTTATTGAAACGGAGGTGGAAATTTTATTAATCATACCAATCATGGATTACACGAGGACTCTGAGCTCCAGGATATGTTCGAGTCTTCCGCAGGGTATCCAGCGTTCTGGACCCGTAGAAAAAAGTCTAATTTGCATCTTAGACAACCAATATGATTTCCAACATCCTACCCTTAAATCAAACAAACAACTAATCCAAAACCTAAAAACAGAAACAGAAAAGGCAAAAAACGTGAAATAACAAAACGAACAATACAATGAAACACCGAAACTACGGAGCCTCTGATGCCAAATCTCCTGTGTCCTCGTACTATCGATCCGTCTTGATATGCCGAGGTAATCCGATTTTGGGAGTTGCGGAACAATACTCCATCCTATCGTCCCTCCCCCCGGATCCCAAATCCACTGACTGTAGTGCTCCAAGACTTTCTTCAATCGGTTCGTGCGGGTGCTCGGTTGAGAAACCTTTAGCTCCTGACGGTTCTTGTTCGAATCCACACTTCAGCAATACCACACCATGAACATGGTCATCAAACACTGGAGATTGATTCAGAACCGCCCTAGAGGCTCACTACATTCTCTTACTTGTTTGTTAAACTCATGTAATCTTCGCCTAAGTCTTGTCCAATGCATTATCAATACATAAGAGGTATAAAGGTAGTTTAAAACTAAATGTTTGACCATTTAGTGAATAAAAATATTAAAACAGATCTTTGGAAGGGAAGGGTATTTAGGTAAATATGATAGATGACACCACGCCATTCTCACGGGAAAACTCGTGGGGAGGTACCGGTTAAAGCGAGGTAGCTTTTATTACGGACAAATCCTCCTTTTCCAAGAAAATTGCGTAAAATAAAAACAAAGAGTCTTTTGTAAGAAAAGTTGGAGATTCACGTGTCCTTTCAATTCATTGCTCTATCAATCTAGCCGTTAATTTCAAATTTTCTAACTTATGACTCACTCTATCTCTTCATATCATTCAATCACACGTTTCCTAGGTGTACAGTGCACTTCAATTGCTTTTCTCAAATAAATATTGATATCATCTTAAACAACATATTACAGGAACAAATGAATGTATTGAAAATTTTATGGGTAATTGCAAAAAAAAATTATTTTAAGGTATTTAATTTTTAACGATTTGTTGTCCTTTTTGAATAATAAAATGTACATTAAACTTGTCTTTTGTTATAATTTATATAAAACTGACGATTTGATCCTTACATTAAAGACTTACAAAATAAGATGAAAAATTTAACTGACGATTTGACTCTTACATTATAGACTTACAAGTGTCCCATAATATCACTCGACTGTGTAGTCAAAATAAACTTATCACAGGTGTCACGTATCATAGTTAAACATGGTA
Organism: Erodium moschatum; assembly: GCA_036897745.1. Lineage (NCBI taxonomy): Eukaryota > Viridiplantae > Streptophyta > Magnoliopsida > Geraniales > Geraniaceae > Erodium > Erodium moschatum. The sequence continues at coordinate 8,970 of JAYMSV010000117.1, forward strand.
TTCACATATGTTTAATCCAAATATCCTTACATTTGAAATTGGTTCTATCTTCAGATAGTTAGTGGCTTTCATAACCTTCTAAAGACCGTTCCGACCGATCTATTCTATCTCAGGGCCTTTGTTTTGACCCCTCGGGGTCTATAACATGTAATGTCTCTGTTCTAGTTAATGAAATTTCTTTTTCCTCAAAAAAAAAAAAAAACAAAGTGGTCAATAGGTTTCTGTTGGCTTTCATGTGTATCTTTGTCTTTACCATGCGACCTAACTACGTCTGATGAAAAGGTAACAACAATGACATGATTTTACATACAAATAGCTTCTTAAAAAATGATCATTTTAAAACAATATAAAACATGAACATACAAACAATTTATTAGACAACATATTATATGTATTTATCTGTTTATGTATATGTGACAGCAAGAGCAGCCATAGCAGCAGCAGTGTCCACTGGGACAGCCTTTGATTACACCAAAATGAAACAAAAAAAATCTATGCACACACATACATAAAAGCCACACTTAATAAGAACCTTCCAACTAAACAAATAAAGAAGAAAGAGACAACATTGTGACATCAATCTAAAATCTCACAATATTAAAAGCTTGTCCTTGTCTTTCACTTTCAATGCTCACACACTTTTATGACATCAGGAAGGGTCACAGAATCTATGTTTCAAAAACATCATGTGTATACATATACATATAGTGGCAAACAAATATATCACCTTTGTCTGTTTCTAGTTGCTACAACACTGACAATTAGTCAATTACTACATCATTGTCACAACCAGATACCATAATGACACTTGGGCTGTTTGTTTGGCTGCTTTCAGCTCAACTTGTATAAATAAAGCAATAAAAAATACAAATCATCAAAGTAGTAACCAAACAAGACAAGAGACATGCTTTTTCTGTCATTCTATATAGTATCTATGATAAAAGCTTGTCTCTGTCTTTCAGCTTTCAGTGCCCACACACACTTTCATGACATATAAGAGGGTCACAGAATCTGAAAAGAAATTATATTTATCTATAAAATAAGATTCTATGGAAGCTTCTCTTCCATGTTCTGTCCTTTTCAGACATCTTCTGCATCCAATAACAATGCAAGTACAAAATTTCAACTACAAGGCACTAAAAGGAGATATATGAGTAAATAAAGTTAGTGCATATCCTACCAAAGCTTGCCAGAGATCCCTACCATCCTTGAAAAGATTAAAGATACTACTTTTGGCACTTCCCATTCTTCCTGAATCTCACTACAAAGATATACAGTTATGTACTTTTCCTTCTCAGAAAATGACAACAATGGCCCTGAACTCACAATGAACTACAACCAGAGGCCTGGGGTTATTACTCTCTCTGTCCTGTGTGACAAATAGGAAGAGACTCGTAAAAAGATGGGCAAAAACAATGGAAGGTTAAGCATGGGAGAGTAGGCAATTTTTAGTTGGGAAAAGGATCAAATACTTAATCACAGAGAATAGCATTGTGTCCCTTCAGGTAGATCTCTAGGCATTGGGAATGCAGTAACATATCTTTGAGGAGCGGGTTTTAGTGCAGTCATTGCAGTGCCAGGGTGTGAGGATCCTGAAGTACTTGCCTGTCCCCGCATATGGAACTTGGCAAAGCGGTTTAGGACAGAGTTCCTTTCCAAGTCCTGGTTATCCAATCTTATGTCTAAAATGAATGAGCTCTCCAATCTGCATAAGTAAACACAAGACTTAAAGCATGCCTATCCAATAGCATGTCCCATGCAGAGATGCAGAAGATACTAAAAAGGTGCAAATGTCGCAAAGTTCTCATACCTTGAGAAGTCCTTTTCCAACTTCTTTGCTCTCTCAGCAAAGCCTTCCATAACATTTACAAGATGCTTATCACTCTCAAAAGCTTTTTGCTTCTCAGAAGTCCTGAACAATTTTTCTAGAAATTAATATTCGGCGCACCATGAACGACACACAGTCCAGCTACTAAAGAATTTTCATTAAATTTACAATAATCTTTTATCACTTTTGAAAACGAAGAAAGCCGCATCCACATTAACCCTTTAGTAGACTTACGTATCTCTATTGTCAGAGGCTGCATGCAACTCATTTCTTGAGCAGTTGGTCAAAATGCATGCATCACCTAATGCCAATTTAGCAGCAAAGTAAGCCACACTATCACACCGTGAACTAGCATCTCCTAGAAGAATGGATGTTGGTGCAGGTCTAAGCAATTGCTGTAGAAGTTGTGTTGTTCGGACCAGCCTTCTCTTTGACCGATGATGCATTTGCTGCCCTTCTCCAATCAATCCAATATCATCTTCAACCTATCATTAGATATGAAGAAATTAAAATTTGCCAGAATATATTATCTAAATGATACACCCATACTAAATGTTGTAATTATGAGCGCACCTTCTCAACCAGATGATTTGTGGCGCGTGCCCAGTCTTGCTCTGCCATGCTGCAGTGCAAACAAGTTACTACATATGATAAACATTGAGAAAAGGACACGTGAACTGACGAAAGAGTGGTGATAACCAAAAAGTTTCATCACCAGTACGAGGATTATTGGAAGAAACATTATGCAGCAACAACTAATTGTAAATCAATCTCCTTAGTAAACAATCAAATTTAGAATGAAATAATTCTAAATACTAAACCTTGTGGATTATAACATATACCTGATGTCTTCAAGCCTATGAGAACCCTCTGTAACTTCAGCATGCCACGGTATGAGCTCAGACTTTATTGTTTTACGCTTTTTTGTTCTTATATTATCCCTGCTTTGGTTGGCAAGATCTGAGGGCAACACACAAGGAGCTGGGAAGTTTTCACCTGCTACAAAGCTAGCAGTTGGGCTTGGAAAAATGCTTCCAATCTGCTTTGAAACAGCAGCACCAACATGATCAAAAGAAGTATTGATAGGCATATTTTGAGATGACCTCCCAGCAGAGAGCTGCTCTATGGCTGCCTTTGAAGGTCTCACATCGTATGTTGACAGCATCTGCCCATTCTGATTAATTTTGTCAATCCCCTGAGAAGGTTGGGATGGTGGTTGTGATAAGAAGCTTAACAGTCTGGAATCTCCAGAAGGAGATGAGCTGGGCTGTAATGAGTTTGGTCCAATATGCATATGGTTTCTGAACTTCGAGTCATGTTCAGACACTGACTGCTGCCCCACTAAATCACTTACCTGCTGAACATTAGTAACATCATCGGCTTCATTATATCTCTTCACAGCCCCCTTACTTGGATCCGTCTCTCTTGAGTTCTTCATTGCCTGTCTTTGGTGCAAAAGAGTGTGATTTTGGTCTAGAGTTTGAGAAGCCCTCAAAGAGCGGCCAAAGGATTCGAGATTTCTCTCAGCATCAACCGAGGCATTGCTGTCACCATGCAATGAATCGGAGTCCTGGTTAGAATGAGCTTGGCTATGCTTCATTGCAGTTTCTTGGCCTGTGGAAAGACCATCACTCTGCAAAGAATCCTTTTTTTCAGATGATACTTCATGCCTGGACCTCTGTTCTCCTGGCTGCTCCTCCCCATATTCAGATCCCTGTGAATTCATAGAGCTCACACCCAAGTCTGGTGATACCACTCTTACTTTCTGAAAATTATGATCATTTAGCTTATGTGAAGACCATGAAGTGTCTTCTATGCCATTCTTTGATGGATTCATGGAGGAAACAGCAGATGGAAATCGCGAAGTTGGCACATTTTTCCAAGCATTTTGATGTGCGGCCAGCATTCCACTCTTCTGAGACATGCTTGAAATAGAAGGTTGACAAAACGATGCAGTTTCCAAAATGGGAAACGGTTGACCGGGGTTGGTGGGGGACTGTTGAGAAGCGTCTTGAGAAGAAACAGGGTTAAAAGGTGCAAATCTGCTAGAAATACCAGTCGGAGTTGCCTGTGAAGATTCACCAACTACACGTGCATTGGGCATGTGCTGCACTTGAGGTTGATTCCTCACATGAGACGAACTAAATGTCAATGTAGCATCGGAGCTTACATGCATATTCATGTTTGAGGAGACATTTCTTTGACCAAGATTTGTAGACTTATCATCCCAATGTGCTCTTTGAGAGAACTCATTTGGAGTCAAAGACCGAACAGATGGCATTGAGTCCAACCAACCCTGATTTTTTAATCCAGACTCAACATTGACTTGTCTTGGATTTATATTACTGTTGATGTGTGGTGAATCCTGAGCAGGAGAAAAATGGTTTGAGTTGGAGAGCCGTTGAGACGGAGGGGCTAGTTTCAAGCCAAAACCATGAGAAGCTGAAGATTGGTCAAACTGATCTACTTGAGTATTTGCCTTGGCCATCTCAGATAAGGAGTGATTGGTAGACCCAAAACGTGTCATGGGGCTATCTTCCCTTGATTGATCAACCTTATGAAGAAGGTCAAGCATATGTTGACTGCCATTGTTCAGATGAACACAATTATAAGATCACAGGTAAGAGTGTCAAAAGAAGTAATATATGAACAATTTCAGACACGTACAGAATAACAAAACTATAAATGAATATGGTAGCATGCAGTACATGTGAGGCCCATAACATTTACAAATCACGAATGGACTAATAAAATAACAAAGGTCTTGAGGGTGAAAGCAATCACATGGACATCTTTTTTTTTTTTATCCCTCCTGGACAGGTGTGTTTGAAGTTTAACTGGGATTGCATAAAAAAATGACAATTTACATACTCCTACTTATCACATCATATAATAAAATACCTTGTTTGAATAGAACCGTTCTGACAATCAGGCCCAACTGAACGGTCAAATGTGATGGATGTACTGGATCGAAGATCACCTGCATGAACTGAATCATCTAATCCTTTTGAATTACCTTCAAAATTAGGTAAGCACCCCTGTGACAGAAGTCATTTACTACTAGTTAAAAACTACAATATTTCCAGACAGGAAAAAACTAAGAAGCATGCTCAACGAAGGGACATCATTCACCTTGTCCGAGTTCATGGCCTTTTTAGAAATATTATCAACAAGTCTGAGCTGCCCACCAAGTCCTTGCTCGGAACCACTAAATGCTTTGGAGTTAGAGCAGTCATTGAAGTTCTCAAATGACTTACTTGATCCCTCGTAAGAGTTTCCAAAAGTTTGGGCTCTGCTTATTATTTGATGCTGTGTTTTTCCGCCAGTGTCATTTTTGTAGTTGTTCATGGAATGCTTCACGTAATCAGTACTCTCCCGTGTTCTTTCATCTTCTTGTTGGGCCTTAGTAGTAATTGTATTTTGAGCAAAACCAAGACGATGTGCCTGAGAATCTTTCCTCACGGGATTATCGGTCTGAGAGTTTGGTTGTTCCAGTCGCCCAGTCCAAAGATCTCTCTCCTTATACACTGTTCCATTAACACTGTCTGTCCAGAAAATTTCCAGTTTTATGTTAGTGTTAAATCTGATAAAAACAATTCTACGAGGTAAAGGGGAATTAGTACTTCTACCTTTCTGTTTATAGAACTGTTGACCAATATTGTTGTGTGAAGCCATTCTCTGCTGTTGTCCATCACTTTTTGAGTTCTCATTATTTTGACCAGCCCATGTGTTCTCCAAATGTTTCAGTGGTTGAATCTGTTGACTTATCTGATTGAATTGCTGTGAGTTACCACCTAACCACCCACCAGCATTTTTGGGAGACTCGTGAAAGGATTCATTAGAATCATACTGTCGCAGACCTTCTCCCTTTTGAGTTGAAGATTGGAAGTCTGATTGCTGAAAACCAGGGAAGTTAGATTTCATACTGGAATCATTGAACATGGGCAAAGATTTTGAACTTGAGGAGGCACTCTGCGAGTTGCTATCAACCCAACCTGTTTGTTGCCTCTCTTCATTCATAAAATTCGAAGCTGGATTATTAGTTGACTGTTCTGTATTCTGAAAAGTCAAGCCACTCCACTTCTCCTGAACCCCAGTATCACTATTAGAAGCTTCTGCTACTGCAGATTGCATAAGTGCACTCCAGCTCCCACTCTGAAGTGCACTAGAAAAATCTGACTGTTCCAACGCACTCCCAAAGCCTCCGTCTCCCATGTCAAGGCTTTTGCCAAAACCACTATCCCAGCCATTATCATCCATATTGAACAAAATTTTCTGTTCCAGTGGATCTAGGGGAACTAAACCCTGAGAAGGACGAAGCTGTGTAGTACTTTGATTCAGATCTTGTCTTTCATTAAATTCTGGTAATGATGAATTCATTTGCAGAAAATTTTCATTTGATACTTGCCCAAAATCATTTTTCATTTGAATTCCATGTCCAGAAAGAAAGCCTCCTCCTGACGAGTTAACATCAGCTGACGAAACACCGTGATTTCTGGGAAGGGAATTACTGAATGGTGATGAGTGGATAATAGGCATCTGAGAGTCGTTGCCTCCAAAGTGAGGCAAAAAGTTCACAGAATCACGAGGCATCCCTTGGAGATTATAATATTGACTCCCATTACCTCCTGCACTACCAACTGGAGTACCGTGTAAAGATGCATTAAGCTGCTGAGGAAATAGACTCGTAGAACGCATAGTTTGATTTTGGTCTTGTGGAAAAGCCTGTCTGTTAGGATGTCCTTGCAGAGAAGGAGGCAAGCCCTGCTGCATCATGTTCATTAACATCTGTGGTGAATCACGAACAGGTGTTCCATTGATGAAGAGAGGAAGCTGAGCTCCAGCAGCCTGCTGAGCAGCTGCAGAGTGCTGGTTTAGCGAATGTTGTTGTCTTGCCTCACCTAATTGGTAAAGTTGCTGCTGTCGTTGCAGTTCTTGCAGCTGCTTATACGTCATGTTCTGTTGCCACCTCTGCATCTTATCAACTTTCTAAATTCCTATCCAGCATTCTCAATCATATGTGCAACCAGAAAAATAGTCCTATTGCAATCCTCCACAGCTCCTTAACAGCCCACTTGACTATTAAGTAAGCATATATAAAGAAAATGAGTAAAGAACATTCCTTGAAGGGAATATAAACAAATTCATTATGAACTACAGAGCTTAAAGACATCATATCCAACCTCTTAACTCACTGAACCCAAACAAGTTATTTTGCAGACAGTACTGAACTTCATACCAAACAAACCCCACCAAGAAAATGTACCAAAACCCAAATCCCAATAAAACCTAATATTTGCAGGACAACTAAGCCCAATTTAAAGCTCAGAGAGCAACAAAATGTTAGCAGTTTGTTCAAGCATTAAAAAGCAACCAACATAAACACCTCAAAACTCGAAATCATCCAATAAACAGGCTTAGTTCAGAGTTTCCAAACAGTGTGATATAAGCAAGAGAGGGTCAGGGTTCTAAAGAAGTTTGAACTTACTGATTTTCTTCCTAAGCTACTTGAAACGGAGACGAAAAGGTGAGCTCCTCCTTGCTCAATCACAATTCTCTCATCCTTGCCAAGCTCCAAAAACAAGCAGCTCAGCTCCAATCTCTCTTTCCCTTTCTGGTTCACAGTGCAGGGCAAAGACAATTTTTTTCAGAACTCAAGTAGATAAATAATGTGCTCAGAGAGAAACCCCAAAATAGAATCAGAAATGCAACTCAGTTCCCAAAATAATTGAATTCTGCCGTTTCATTCGATTTGAACCATCTTCAATAATTCAGAACTCAATTCCTTTCAGACCCAGAATCCAAATTTCTTCCCCCCACGACTTAAAATCCAATCCTGCCAAATTTTTGTCTGATTTAGCAGGAATTTTGAACGGGTTCTCGACCGGCTTCCACCTTGAATAAAAACGAAAACCCTCTTGCCTCCTCTTCAAATCGAAGCTTCTTCTTCAATCAAGCCGCGCATCGATCTATTACCTCCACGGATTCGGGAATTTGAGCTCGGAGTCGCGGCGTAGCTATGAAAGGTCGAGGGCAATAATGTGGATTGAGGTGGGGGCAGGAAGAGGGAGATGGGAGCTGATAGCAGACCATAGCAGGGTCTCGGATTGGGGTTGGAGGTGGGCGTGAATGAACGAGGAAGATAAAGACAAGTCAGGTCTTATGGGCCAAATATATTTGGGCCTATGTCTTCTTAATAGTCCAGTTAAGAAGTCCATTTTTATAATTCGGCCCATTAGTTCACTAGTAGTGTTTCTCCTTGATGGGGATTCTAAGAGTATTTTCACTTAATTTTCAAAATTTAGGATTAATCTATTTTTGGATTAAAATATAATTTTAAGCTATTTTCGGCTATACCGTAATCATCATGTGCAAACAAAATATCATAATGAAACTTTGTCATCATAGATACTTATGAAGTCGAAATAAAAGTGAATGTTCGAAATAAAATTTAGTGACGGTTACAATTAATTATGTACGTTCCGTAAATATTATTGATAATTTTTTCTTCACATTATATCCTCAACTATTTTTTGTTTATAAATCCACAATAGAGTTCATTTTTACATAAACAAAAGTATAAACACGATATGGGACGAGTGTAATATAAAAAAACAAGCATGTCATTTCATTTCTATAAATTAAAAGAATTATTGAAGACACGCCGACGTCTGTTATAGATGACATATTTGTAGACATAAAATAGATGTGAGATATCATTAGTCAAAAACTAGTTTACCGTAGTTGCAATCATTTCTAAAATTTAAATTATAATACAAATATATTAATTTTTTTTATCTGAAGTCAATTTTGCTCCAATGAAATGAGACAACTTTTTATTATCCAAGACCTACAAAACCGAGGAGCTCACATCACTTCCCAAAGGAGATATAGAGACAGAGATGCTGATACTTACAGACAAAAATCCCAGGTTCCAATCAGAACAAGGGAAAGAGACATGCTTTTGCAGCTACCCTTTTTGTCTCTTCACTTCTCAAAAGACAGATAGATACGCTTTCATGACATCATAATATATATATATATATAATATTATTACAATATTCTGGGAACCTTCTCTTCCATGTCATGTCCCACATAGTACAGTCCTTTTCTCAGATCTTTTGCTGTCCCATAAATGCGCAAGTAAAACCCAAATAAGCATACACACGTGAGTGACAACCGACAAGGGAGATCTGCATGTCCCAAATTAGTAACTTATTGTATATATTGATGCAAGGCAAAGCAACCACACCTGTTCATGCAAAAGACCCTTTTAGCCACTCCCTATTTCCCTTCAGTTTCATGACAATATATACACATACATGGAACTATATATACTTGTTTTTTTTTCCTTTTTTTTCTCAACAATTGACCCTACAGGTCCTGTCTGTATTTCGGTAATCGAATACCTGATAATCACAGAGAAATACATTGTGTATCCTCAGGCAGGTTTCTAGGCAATGGAAGGGCTGTAACCCATTTCTGAGGTGAGGATTTTGGTGGACTCATCATTGTTGCAGAAGACGAGGTTCCAGATGTAGCTGTTTGTCCCCGCATATGGAACTTGGCAAAACGGTTCATGACAGAGTATCTTTCCAAGTCCTCGCAGTCCAGTCTTATGGCCAACAATGACGCACTCTCCAATCTGCAAAATTAAAACGGGATCAGAGCTTCGTAGCTGGAGATTTGGACACTCACGGACCATTGGTCCATTTGTTGTTCCATGTGCAGAGTCCAGCTTTTAGGTGGGCCGGGCTTCATTAGTTTCAAATACGGAAGACAATAAAGTTGCAAATTTCAAAACTTTTCATACCTTGAGAAGTTATCTTCTAGCTTCTTTACTCTATCAGTGAAGTCTTCAATGACTTTTGTAAAATGCTCATCACTCTCAAAAGATTCGAGTTTCTCAGAAATCCTGAATATGTTTTGATGAATTACTTCAATGACTATCATTAGACTTATACACATGCTCCTGAGTACATTAAAACACCAATACTTACATGTTATTATCACCTCGGGCAGCACAAAAATCTTTCTTTGAATAGGCCAAACTGCATGCATCATCTAAAGCAGATTTAGCAATTAAGTACGTCACACTATCGTATCTTGAACTAGCATCTCCCAGCAGAACGGAGGCTGGTGCAGGTCTAAGTAATTGTTGCATAAGTTGTGTTGTCCGGGTCATCCTTCTTTTTGATCGTTGATGCATCGGCTGATCTTCTTCAATCAATTCAAAATCATCTTTAACCTGTAGTTATGGATGAAAAAGGCAAAATTATTTTTAGATGTCGATACAAAATCTGTAGCAAGATCCATTTACCACACGACTATAAATGCACCTTATCAGTTAGATGACTAGTAGCATATGCCCAGTCTTGTTCCGCCGTGCTACATTGACAAAATAAAAGTTTATTAGTTGGTAAAGAAATATCAAAAGGAACTGGTTACAAACAAATAAAGTAGGCCAAGAGTTTCCAAGTAACCACAACCAATTGTGAACCTTGTTACCAATACCGCAACAGGTTAGTTATTACTTTTAACGACAAATACCTGATATCTTGAAGCCTGTCCGAACCTTGTGTTACTTCTTTGTGCCACGGTATGTGTTCGGATCCTATACTTTTACGCTTTTTTGATCCCACAATAGGCCTGATTTGATTCACAAGATCTAGAGGCAACACATGAAGGGCAGAAATGGTTTCATCAGCTCTGCCAGTTGTACTTGGATAAATATTTCCAACCTGCTGTGGAAGAGCAATACCCCGTTGATACATGGAATTCTTTGCAAGCCTCTCATCATACACTGGCTGCATATCCACATTTCTAAAAGCATCATATGGTTTAAACCGCGTTGGAGCCATATGCAAATTCACCTGAGGATTTTCACTATGATCATACTCAGCGCCTCTAGTTTGATTCTGAGGCTCAATCTGATCAAATGATTGGTTAACCCGAGATAAGTCTGGTCCAGCAAGTCTTTGGTTACTAAACCTTGAATTGGGCTCATATATTGACTGTTGTCGTGCAATATCGCTTATCTGCTGAATATTTGCAACACTATAAGCTTCGTTATATCTCCTCGTAGCAGTTCTACTTGGATCAGTCTCTGCTGAACTCCTCATTGCTTGAACTTGATGCTGTAGAGTGTAGTTCTGATGCAGAGTCTGAGAGGCACTCGAAGAACAGCCAAGAGATTCAAGATTTCTTTCAGAGGCAGCTGAGGCATGGTTGCCACTGTACACTACTCTATCAGGGTCTTGCTGGTTGGAATTATATAGACCACCACTCTGCAAAGTATCAATTATTTCAGATGACATTTCTTGCCTGAACATATGGATTCCTGGTTGCTCCCCATAATCAGAACCTTGTGCATTCGTAGAACAATCACCCAGGTCTGATGAAACTGTCCTACCTTTTGGGGATGCCAGTGAAGTAGTTTCCATGCATTGAGAAGCTGGTACATTTTCCCATGTATTTTGAAGCCTAGCTGACATAGGCTGAGAGATCTGTCGAGGAGTATCTTGAGAACAAGGACTAAAAGGTGGAAATCTGCTAGAGGTCTCCGCCAAAGTTGCTCTTGAAGATTCACCATTCACAAGTGCATTCTTCTGTTGTGTTTGAAGCTGACTTCTAACATGAGGCATATTCAAGTTTGAGAAGACATTTGTTTGTCCAGAACTATTGGACTTCTCACTCCAATGTGCTCTTTGAGAGAACTCATTCGGAGGAAATGACTGGACTAGTGATGAAGAATCCCGAGGAAGAAAACAGCTTGAGTTTGTGAGCCGCTGAGATGGAGGAGCTAACTTCAAACCAAAGCCTTGAGAAGCAGAAGATCGATTCGACATCTGAGCAATGTATGAATCATGAGCATCTATCTTGGGACTCTCAGATAGCGAGGTATGGTCAGTAGTGCTAAAATGAGTCATGGGGCTGTTTTCCCTTGATCGGTCAACTTTGTGAAGAAGCTCAAGCATATGCTGGCTGTCATTTTTCAGTTAAAGGAAATACACGGTCATACTAAAAAAGTGCTCTAGATGAAGAAAAAAATACAAACAAAGAAAGGTACACTGTCAGAAGTAGGGTTGAATTCCGAAAATCAACAACAGTATGCAGTAATTAGAGAATAGTGAAGAAGGCATGTGTAGTTTGATGAATATGAATGGACTATGCTAATCAAGATATCTAGGGAACAACTAGAATGCATAACAATTTGTTGCCCTGATGGCTAGGATCTTGCTGAACCACAAATCATTGTACTTGCTATTTTCAGTCTAAATTTCTTGCGTTGTTTATCTAGATGGTTAGCATTTACTGCCTGACACAAAAATTAACATAAATCCAATCTAACAAATACCTTGTCCGAGAAGCGACATTCAGGCCATAAGACTCAGATGTTTGACCAAATTTAGTAGATGAACTTGATCTAATATCACCTCGAAGAACTGTCTGCTCTGATGCTTTTGAGTTTCCATGAAAATCAGAAAGGAACCCCTGTAAGTGATGGAATATGAATTTACTAGTTAATTTAAGAAGAATATAATCTAGAGAATTCAACTCAGTGAGCAGTAGGGACTATATTCACCTGGTTCAGGTTCATGGCGTTTTTAGACATGTCATCAATAACAATGGAGTTCCCAACATGCCCTTGCTGGGGACCAGCATTAAAGTTCTTGTAAGCAGTATCTGCTCCCTCATAAGAGTTGTTAATAGTCTTGTTTCTACTAATTGGTAGATGCCGTATTTCCCCACCGCTCACATTTTCATTGTTATTCATAGAAAAGCCGACACGCTTCATGTACTCATGCTGATCTGTGGCTTTTCGATCAGGTAAGTGGGCCTTACGGGTACTTACATTTGGTGCAGCTGCAAAGTGGTTGACTTGTGAAACTTCCCTCTTGGAAGTATGTTTATTGGTGCAAGAATTTAGTTGCTCCATTTGTTCAGTCCATGAATAACCATCAAGATCCCTCCCCTTATCCATGGCTAAATTGACATCATCACCATCACCTGTCCAACAATTTTCCACAATTTCACGTTAATATGGGTACAGGTAGAA
>JAYMSV010000118.1:0-21843 GCA_036897745.1 Erodium moschatum
TATATTACTGGTATTCAACTATTCATTGTGATTTCCGGGTATCAGGTGTACATAATTGGTGGAGATGGAACTCAAAAGGGTGCATCAGTAATATTTGAGGTAACTTCATTCTCGTCAGAAATTTTCAACTGATTGCTCTAATACCTGCAAAGTAGTCTTTACTTTAGTTTACTTCGGTTTTTTAGGAAGTCAGAAAGCGTGGACTTAAAGTTGCAGTTGCTGGGATCCCCAAAACCATAGATAATGACATTCCGGTACTTGTTACTGTGACATTGATATTAGACCTTGTTTATCTCCAAGTTACTGACTGCTGTTTTTGTGGCTTGATGACAGGTGATTGACAGGTCCTTTGGTTTTGACACTGCTGTGGAGGAAGCTCAACGTGCTATCAATGCAGCACATGTTGAAGCCGAGAGTATTGAGAATGGCATTGGCGTTGTGAAGCTTATGGGGCGCTACAGCGGTAAACTTTCTCTTTGCATGTATGTATGAAACTGCAACTAGTCTTGTACTAAAAGGAAACCATATAGTGGGGGTGGGGAAAAACCCGTCAAACGGAAAGAAAGAAAAAAAACAACCAATCCAAACTGAAAATTAAAAAACCAGGCTGTTTTTCAGTCTTTTTTTTTACGGGAAAACCGAGACCCGACTGCCCTCTAAGTTGGGCTTGAATTTCAATATTATTTAGCTTTTTGAATGAAGTCCATGTTCTTTTGATTTGAGTTAGGCTCAACCTTTGAAGGCCAATCTTGATTCACTTTGAGAATAAATGTTGTTCTAGATTTCAATTCATCATATCCGTTGTATTATAGATTATTATTTATTATATTTGAAAAAAATCAATTTTAACCAAAAACGGCGTTTTTTTTTTCTGGCCCGAAAATCTAGACCGGAAATCGAACTTCGGATTTCAAAATGAAAAAAAAAACAGCCGTTGCTCTCCCCTAGTTTTGCATTGAACATACTGAACCCTATTTGTTGGTGATGGCTTGACCAATTCTTTTCCTCGAACCATACTTAAGTAGCTTCATTGTGGATTTGAGTGATCAGGGTTTATTGCAATGTATGCTACACTTGCAAGCCGAGATGTGGACTGCTGCTTGATTCCAGAGTCGCCCTTTTACCTTGAGGGGCCGGGAGGTCTGTTTGAATTTGTGGAGAAACAGCTGAAAGAGAACGGGCACATGGTTATCGTGATAGCTGAAGGGGCCGGGCAGGATCTTGTTTCTGAGAGCATCCAGGGTATCAAGCAGGATGCATCTGGAAACAAGCTTCTCCAAGATGTTGGGCTCTGGATCTCTTCCAGGATAAAGGTGTTGCTTTCAGTCCAAACATATATTTACAACAATGCCATATATTCAGATAACAATTCATCGATCTGTTTCTTGCAGGATCATTTCAAGAAGCACGAGAATATGGCAATAAACCTCAAGTACATAGGTTTGTAAATGCACAATCGTCATACTATCTGTATGTTTCAGATAGCTTTGAAGTTGCAGTCACAAACAATTTCTGTTTACTTACCTGCAGATCCGACTTACATGATCAGAGCTATTCCGAGCAATGCCTCTGACAACGTGTATTGCACGCTCCTTGCTCAAAGCGCGGTCCATGGAGCAATGGCGGGTTACACAGGCTTCACAAGCGGGCTTGTCAATGGAAGACAGTGTTACATCCCTTTCTATGTGAGTTCACGTGTCACCGTGATCATTTCTCGGTTTTGTGGTTAAAATTGCACTGATTTGTTTGGTGTGTGCAGAGAATCACAGAGAAGCCGAATATGGTGATAATAACGGATAGGATGTGGGCAAGGCTGCTGTCGTCAACAAACCAGCCGAGCTTTTTGCGCCAGAAAGACGTTGATGAGGCTGAACGCAAGAAAGAGGGGCAAGTATCCAACTTGCTGGAGGATTGTCGTCCGGGTCAGGGCGACAAACCCGGAGGCAAAGATGGCGGGAAATAGAATCCATGATGTTTCGTCGGCAAGTCATGATCAGCTTCCGTTTTGGTTGATCCTCTTCTGCAAGTTTAGGCTTTTGGCCAGTTTCATTATTATTTATGTGCAGACCAGCTTTGTGTTGTATAAGTAGTTATAGGTCTGCTTCTGCTGATTTTTTTTCCCTAAACAAAATGGTTATTGGATTCTTTATATAAAATTCATTACTTGAATTGCTTTCTAACTCTTGGAAGTTGGAAAATTTGCAAGGCTGATAGATACATTTTAAGTATTTTAAAATTTAAATTAATTGCAAAAATGAAAAGAACAAATTGACAGATGACATCATGCGACGTCATAGTCTTGCTCATCCAAATCAGTACAAAAAAAAAACTTTAATGCATGTGGATAACTGATTTTTCATATGAACAATGAAATTCTTGAGTTTTGAAAACGATTGATAGCATATGTTCGGGATAATTTGAACGTTGTGGTTAGTGAATATGCAATAAAAATAAATAATTGTCGTTTTGATCTTTTGTTAACACAGAATGATCGAAGTACTATTAAATCTAACCACGACGAGAGCCTTAAAGAGGTGACAACATAAATCAAAATACAACCTGCACGATAAAAAAGTAAAAATGTCAAGGTAAATTTTCAGGATCTTTCAACAGAAAACTGTTGTGACGATAAAGCTTGCCTGACATTTGGATCCCAAGTTCTTGATAAATATGTCAACTTTATATGATGATATGGGGCTGGGTGATGGATTTGAAGTAGAACAATAACAAGGATATTTATTGATATCATATGTACTTCAAGTAAACTAATGACTTACTCATAAAATGCTCCAAGTCAACAGGAAAAAAGAAGAAGAAAAGACTAAAACATGTTCAGAAATGAGAAATCAGAGTACAAGTTTTCAAAGGGGACAAACATCTGTTCAAGTTCAACCCACCTTTTACATACATTGTCAGTCGGTCTTGTAGGAGCGAATCCACACACATATTTTCTTGGCGGCATGGTAGGGGCAGCAGAAATGGTAGGAGCGTATCTTTACACAACGATACCTGCAAAAGTCCAGAACAATTACTCCATCTGATATAAGCGTCATACTTACCTAAACTGGATGTCAGATGATTATTTGGAACTAAGTTATAACATATGGTGGAAAGTCAAATGCAATACTAATTTTGGGACAGGAGATAATAGCCGGACCTGCTTAAAGTGCCATTTCAGCTTGCAATGCAGCAAGTTCGTCTTCCTCAGCCGTGCGCTTTTGAGGAACAGGCCGTGTTGGTTGCCTGCCACCTGGGACGTACACCGGAGCTGCAGGAGCTGTAGTTGCAGGCTGAAGAAGCTGTTCCTCCAACTCAGCACCTTCTAGTTCTTCAAGTTCTGCTTCAAGTTCATCCTGGATGACAACAAATGATACTTATATCACTATGTTCTCAATGCTAAGAGTACAGCCAAGGAAGTTTTCTTTTTCAATAACGTGACATTTCATATGGAAAAGTCTAAAAGGTACCTCATCAAAGTCAGCTGCCGCACCAATTGGAGTTGACAATGCTTCCTGAATCTGCTTCATGTTCTCAGTCTGCTCATTGATCTCGTCCATTGTCTTATCGACATCATCGATATTCCTGCAGAATGTAAGACACGTCAGCAGCACTTCTCACCAAAGCAACAGAGAGCATTGAGTAAAAGCAAACTATGGGGACAAAGAAGAAAATGAAACCACGACTTACACTGCTTTCTGCATAGCCTTCATTGCAGCTGCTCCAGTTCGCAATGCATCTACAGTCTCGGTTGTGGCTTTGGCACCCTCTAGCATTATCATCTGCAAAATTGATGTAAGTGACATGGCACACATAACGAATCATCTTAGGCAGATAAGTTTCAATAGAAATCTCCTAACTTTAGTCAACATATCAATTCCAGAGCACCTGATCATGGATTCGTAGTTGGAAATTTCCGAGCTGCTCTATTTGCTGTTCATACAATCTCTTTCTCTTGAGACATTGTATAGCCGCTGCATGAACAATCACAACTTAGAAAACATATAAATTGAAGACCAAATTGTGATTGAAGAGGAACTGCAACAACTGATATACTAGTGCCGACTTGGAGACGAGTGAATAGAATCTAATTTTCAAAGGCGAAGTTGGTTTTTTCTGCATAAGGAACCCAAAGTAGATGTGGGGTTATCACAAATTTAGTCCTTTTATAACTCCAACAAGGAAACTTGGCATTTGAAAATCATTAATCATATCCTACAAAGGTAACCTATCTACAATTCCTTGATGCAAACCAGCAACCATAAGGCTAGAAAATTATATTCAGTACTAGCTTATTTAACTAATAAGAACTGCTAGAGCACACATCTATATGCATGAAAAATAAGAAATTCATTGGGAAAGAAAGAATCAACATAAGTGAAATCCGATATGACTTCCAAAATGATCATATGACAATGCTGCAGAAGCAGCCAAAGAAGACAACAAGCAAACCTACAAATAGTTAATTTCTGAAGCGACACAGAAATTTGAATCAAATAAAAGAACTTAAAAGCTATAACTCAAAGAACAGACACATTTCCTTAAAAGCAACATGAGCACTCTCCGCAGTCATAAGTCTTACCCCTTTTGTTCTTTGCTCTGGTAAATTCCTTGGCCTTTTCAACCTCTGCAGAGGCTTTCTTTAAAAGTACCTTTTCCTTCTTCTCCAACATTTCAAGTGTCTACATAATGAGGAGGAAAACAAGCAGGTTTCAGAAATATGGCAACTAGTGTTGACACGAGACAATAGGCATAAAATTGATACATCATAAGAATAAGGGGGGTAATTCCATCTCACTACCCTAAAAGTTTCGGATTCCATTTCCACTATCCTAAACTTTTTTTGATTCATCTCGCTACCCTGGAGTTTTGTTTGTCTCAATTTAGTACCTTCCGTCAATTTATTACCTCACAAAATCCCTCTTCTTCCATCCATTACCCACTTCAACTTTATCATCTTCTTCAAAAATTACACGGAAGTTACTAAATTGAGACAAACGAAACTCCAGGGTAGCGAGACGACACAAAAAAAGTTTAGGGTAGTTTAAATGGAATCTGAAACTTTTAGGGTAGTGAGGTGGGATTAACCATAACAATAAATACTCAAAAAGAGAAGAACATCCTTCTAAAGTTCTCAAAGATCTGCCCAAGCTTCCCAGGCAACATCCAAAGTAATTCATATGAAGAGAAGAATCCAACTTTAAATGAAAAAACACATCTAAACAGGTTTTCTCTTATTATTGTCACGCTTGCAAGTTGCAAAGCTACATAGTTCATAAATTAGACACCCAAATACAATGCAAAACCGTAGCACAGGACTCTCAAAAACACGAAAGCAACTCCCCTAATCATTATATCTTCAGTTAGTACTGGCAAACACGCATGAGAGTAAGCTTATCATACTGGAATGTATGTACATTCAACAGACGAATGCAAGTTTCATCCTTATGAATTCCATTTCTTGTAAAAATCATCACATTATATAGTGTTTAAAGACCCGTCACTGCTTTAATTGCACCCAACTCAAACTCATGAAACGAATAACCAGCTGAAGGATAAATATTGAAAGATTTAAGGAAGACTACACATTTACAATCCAAAAAGCCAATAGTAGATACTCAAAACTCCCACAAGTCATTTTTTTACCCACACAAAAGCATAACAAAAATACAGACATCTATAGTAAAAAAAAATGCAGAACCAACATCATTTATAGTGTAAATTAAACCCAATCTTCCCACATAAACCGAAATTAAGCTCATTCAATGAATAGAGGAGCGTTAATGACCTCGTTTAACTTGTCCAACGTTGTGAGAGCATTAGTCTCTTGCTTAGGTTTCCCAAAAAGCCTGTTCATCATGATTGGTTCCTTCAATTCAAACCCCCGATCCTCTGCACCACGATTAAATCAGCATCGAGCAATCAATTGAAACCCCAATCCCGAAACAGATCTGCGGCTCATCGAGAAAAAAAAAAGTCAAATGAAACAAAAAATTCACCGAAAAAAGGAAATACCTTTCAATCCGTGACGAAGAGGTTAAGAAACCGACGAGCAGCAATCGAATTGACCAATTCTGGTCTCGAATCAGGAGATAGAGGGTTCGGGTTTGGGGATGGAGAAGAAGAAGCTTCTTTGCCTTCTCTTTACGTCGTTGTTGAAGGTCAGTGGACTACGTGTCAGGACCTTATTGGTTCTCATTGAGTGGGCCTTTACAACTCACCAGTCAATCTAGTTGCATGCTGGATTCCTATTCGGTGATTGCTTTGGAAGTGATTCCGAACGCCGTCGTTTTGCATCTCCGATAAACAAAATGGTGTGTTCAAAAACATTCGGTGATTTATTCTATCCATTTATCCGTCTTGCTCGTTATATATCTATTTATATGAACTGATGGATAGTTGATCGGAATTTATTGACCCACAGCAATGTGAGTCGATTGTGAATTAGGGTTGATAGATTTGTGGATGATCCGTTCTTCCACACATGGTATCAATTTTAATACATAAAATCCAGCCAATCATACTAAAAAGTCTGTCACCAGTCGACTTAACTACATGTGCGAGATCAATAGACTCGTGTTTAGTACCTATGTAGTATGACTATGTATATAAAACTGCTTGGATTAAAGAATGATGTAAGTGTTTTTAGGTTTGGTATACAGTTTCTGGATCACACGAATTAGCTTGATCCAATGACAAAGCTAGTTTTCTCGGTGAAAGGGATACCAAAATTTTTTAGTGGTGATACATAACGCTAAAAAAATTTGAGGGGAGGCACAACTAAAAATGACAAACAATTAACAGAGTATTTGTAAAAAAATAGTAACAAAATTTATAAAGAATCTAAGAGGGCACATTACATGGCTCCGCATTAGCATGATCTACTCACATATTTTACAGATGAAATACGTTAAATGTTCATTTATTATGGACGTGTTATAAATCACACATCGGGAGAAAATTTTCTTCGTACATACGAATATCCGCCCATGAACACCGTACCATAAGTCAAAGTGTACGTTTTTGGTTCATCTTATTTTGGGCCAAGGGACACACTAAACAGAATTGGGCTTCTAACTTTGGGCCTTACGTGACAAAACACATAAAGGCCGTTGGTTTGGATCACTTAAGTCACTAGGGTTTTTGGTATTTGAGAGCTCCGTTATAACCCACTTTAATTTCTCGCTTCGTCTCTCTCGAGCTTCGCCATTGTTGTCGAGCTCGGCCTTCCCTGCAACAATGGTGAGTCTACCTTCTTCCTCATGACCTTTTCTGTCTTCTATTTGTTGGTATCTGGCTCAATGTAGCTCTGTTTGGTTGCTAAGAAAACGCGGGAAAATAAAATGAAGTACTGTATATTTTCTATGATCACTCTTCAGTCTTCAGGATATTGAAAGTTCAAAACAGACTTCAAATGCTTTAGTTATTATTCTATCATTTGCATACTCTTCGAACACCAATCATAGATCATATTGTTCAGTCTCTGCCTGCTTAAAATGTAGTTAATGCTGTACGATTTCAACATATACAGTTGATTTTTCGTCTCCAGATGCGAATGTATGCTATTTTTATTTTTTCATTGGTTCTGTAATCTGTATGATATACTTTTGTCGTATAATTTTGGATATTGATTCTATCTGCTTTAAAAACTGTTTTGATTAGAATACAATACTGCAATAGATGACAAGAGAAATGTTTTATGCTGTGAATTATTAGTTTTTCTTTTCTGCATTTTTGTGTTTTGTTATATTATTTGCTTAGTTCTGAAACGGTTTTCATTTCATATGCTTGTAACACCATAGGTTGAAATGTCTATATGATTATTTAGAAGAATTTTCTTTAAATTTGGCTTGATTTAGGTTTTTTCTTATTTCTGTAGAAATGTAGTGTTTAATCTAAGTTTTCTTGTGTGCTAAATGAGGAGAATTTTTACTAGCTATAATTGGGTTCATTTCGTGTCCTTGGTATACTGTTGCTACTCCACTACAAGTCTACAACTCAGTATTGCTTTCATGATCCATTTGTTAGCTTTTTGTTCTCACAAATTTGGTTATGGAATATAGCCGTTCATCAAGCCTCAAAAGTCAAGGGCTTACTTCAAACGGTTCCAGGTCAAGTATAAAAGAAGGAGAGGTATGTTATTTTTGTTGTCTGCCTGATGTTCTTATTGGTATGTTTTTCCTTGATTGCTTACTATTTGATTGTTTGTTTAGATGGTAAGACCGACTACAGAGCCAGAATTCGGCTGATCAACCAGGACAAGAACAAATACAATACCCCCAAATATCGTTTTGTTGTGCGATTTGTATCCTTTGGACAGCATATGTCTGGTTACTTTCTTTTTACATTTTTCTTGCTCACCAACTTGCGTTTTTATGCTTTATGGTGGTGTAGAATATTTCTGCAACCCGCTAGAATTCTCCCAGTGTATTCACTTCTAGGTATTACTTGCCATGAAAATTTGTTTGTGTGCAAGAGTAAATTAATGATTCAAGAGGCACCTCTGCTTAATGTGTATTTACTGTTATCTGTTTATCTTATGTTACATTAGTTTTCATCTCAACATACTACCTTCAGACTAACAAGGATATTATAGCACAAATTACATCTGCCAGTATTGCTGGTGATATGGTCCTTGCAGCTGCTTATTCTCATGAGCTACCTCAGTTTGGCCTTGAAGTGGGCCTCACAAACTATGCTGCTGGTATCATACCTATTCGCAAACCTTTTAAACTATTGATTTGTTGCATTGGTGATACTCTAAGCCTCTGATAAACACAGCTTACTGTACTGGATTATTGTTGGCCCGCCGAGTACTGAAAATGCTTGAGATGGATGGCGAGTATGAGGGTAATGTTGAGGTAACATGCATCTCTTTTGTTTAATTTGATGTCTCTCATTTCCACATTTCCTTAGATGATATATGCCATCCTGCAAATGCTCGTTGACAGGCAACTGGAGAAGATTTCTCTGTTGAACCAGAAGAGAGCAGAAGACCCTTCCGTGCTCTACTTGATGTTGGTCTCCTCAGAACCACAACTGGAAATTCAGTTTTTGGTGC
Source organism: Erodium moschatum (assembly GCA_036897745.1). Lineage (NCBI taxonomy): Eukaryota > Viridiplantae > Streptophyta > Magnoliopsida > Geraniales > Geraniaceae > Erodium > Erodium moschatum. The sequence goes on from JAYMSV010000118.1 coordinate 9,059, forward strand.
TCTTAAGGTATTTGCTTCCTCATGAATTCATAAAATGTAAAGGTTTGACTCATTAGTCATTATCCATTAAGTAGTTACAATAAAGTTTGAAGTCATCATTCGAGTAGTTACATTTAGCAAATGTTTTTTATGGCAATGAAAATTTCAAATTATACTAGCCGTCTTATAGTAGTGAAAGTGATCATGATATTGATTGAGCTTTTGACAGTTAACCATGTGATTGATTGATCTCTAATTGTGATCTGGACCTAAGGTAGTTTATTTTCAATTAACTTTTGCTTGTTGCTCAACTTCAGGGAGCATTGGATGGTGGACTTGATATTCCTCACAGTGAGAAGAGGTTTGCTGGATTTGACAAGGAGGGCAAGCAACTTGATGCTGAAGTTCACCGAAAGTACATCTATGGTGGCCATGTTGCTACATACATGAAGGTTAAGTCTTGAGTGGATGAGGTTTTGGTTTAGTATTTAAAAACGTGGTATGGCTTGTTTAAGTCTTTAGAATATCCATTGAATTTTTCTGCTTTATGCAGTTGTTGATTGAAGATGAACCTGAGAAGTATCAGTCTCAATTCAGTGAGTACATTAAGAAAGGGGTTGAGCCTGACAGCATTGAGGGATTATACAAAAAGGTGCATGCCGCTATTCGTGCTGACCCCACAATGAAGAAGGCAGCCAAGGAGCCACCAAAGGAACACAAGAGGTATTGCTATCTTCTTTTTTGGACTTTTGTGTGCTAATAGTGAAAACTTGCACTCATGTCTATAGTTATTTAAAGGTGAAATTACGCTTCACTACCCCCAATCAACTTTGTTTATGTTTCAGATTACCTTATTTTGAGCTTTAATGACTAAATGCCCTTCATATAAAAAAAAAAGTAAACAGCTTGAAAAAAACTGAGGAAAAAAGAAAAGTTATGAAAATTAATAATAAAACTACTGTGCTTTTGCTTCGTTAAACCTCAAATCTTTGAAAATTGAAACAAAAACAAGGTTTATTTGGGTGAGTTGATGTAGGTGAATTTATGATAGTCCAAATACATGGTAGTGAAATATAATTTCCCCTTATTTAACTAAGTGATATTATTGACTTAATCATATAACAATATCTTTAATTATTTTTTCTACAGATTTTTTTGTTAGTTGTGCTTTTGCTTGCTGCATTATCTCTAGCCGTTACATTATACTAAAGTTGCTCATTGTGTTGGTTCTATGACAGGTTCAATCCGAAGAAGCTGACTTACGAGCAACGGAAGGCAAATTTGATAGAGAGAATGAACGCTCTCAACTCTGCTGCCGGAAATGTCGATGATGATTCAGATGACGAGTGATCTTAAGCCTTGTATGCAGGAAGCAGGATCTTCTGGATTTGAAATATGCGCCAAAATTTTGCTATTAGTAAACAATGGCAACAAAGAAATAGATCTTTGTTTTCTTTGAAGTGATCCTTGATATTTTTCATTCAAAACGATATACTTTATATTTCATCAAGATCGATGACAAAATTAATAGGAAAAGGCCATATAATAAAACATTCAATAGAAGAAGCATCTTGTAAATTGCATTAATAAGAAAGATGTTAAACACTAATCTACCATCTCCTTGCAAGCTGAGCCAAAAAACATAGGTATGATTTATAAAATCATCATAGTGGGTTAGGATCGATTCGTGATTGTCTCGCAGTGGACGTCGGGCTTGACCAGAATCTCCAAATGTCCGTCGGAGTAGATTTCGATTTAGGGGATTGATCCATCAACACTAGATGCTCTAAGAATAGTTGGCAAGTGAGGTTGTGCAAGAGATTAAGAAGAGCAGATGAAACAAAAGATTCTGAGAGAAGATAGAATGGCAACAACAAAGTAAGCAGCGCACCAAACCCCAACAGCGAACAGCAAAGTCATGCTATCAGACAGAGCCATGAACACATACCCAAAACTCAGATCAATACCGAGGAACAAACCAACTTACTTCGGTCAGTAATTTCGTCGAACAGTTGGTGTGCTTACACAAAACCCATTACATTTTGCCGATTCCATCTACGCTTTTATGGAAGAGAAGCTTTGTCAACGACTCGTTACTGTGCTTTTTTTCTCCTGACGATTAGATTCAATGCCAAAAACGTGCTCTTTTCTGTTCTAGCTGTAGACGACGAAATGAGACCACACTTTAGTTTCGGTCAATGCCAAAAACGTGCTCTTCATGTTTTCTCCTTTTTCCCATAAGAACCTTCAAATTGCATTTTGACCCCTCCCGCAATCTATTTTCGCAATCTTCTTCCCAGCTAGGTTTTTCTTCTAACCGTTTTTCATCAGAATTGCCTTCCCAAAAATTTGAATTCTTCGTCGCCTTTTCACTTGTTGAGAGATACGATGGTTCAGTTGTTTCTCTCGGAGCCTGATTGGAACCGAGAAGATGATGTGGAGGCGGCGAAGCTGAGAATTGCTCTTTTGAACAGATTGGAACCGGTGATTTGGTCGGTGATAACGTCCGGCGGGCGTTCGGAGGCTCGATTGTGGCTTTGCAGCACCGTAGCAGGTATAAGATCGATCGGTTCTCACCAGCAGCGTGAGCTGTTCGTGAAGTTACTGAGATCCAAGCCGCGAAAGCGTGCTCTGGCGTCTCAGTTGTTGCAGATGATATTTGAGAAGTGGCCTCACAGGGCAGGAGCTGTACTAGCCTTGAGAAGTCACGACCTTGAAAGATTCTTCCAAGGCAAGTTGAGTTCAACACTTGTTTTGCATTTGGGTTATTTAATTTGAGTGAATTGGAATTTAGAATGTTGCATATGGTGTTCTATAAGGATGAATTTGAATTACCTAGAATATGAGTAGTGGTTAGTGGTTCCTACATTCTTATCTTAAACTCAAATCTGGTCTCCAAGTTTACAAGTATACTAATTGTGTTATTGGGTGTTTGGAAAACTTTGGTATCTAGCAAAGGACCTAAAATATGTTCATTTCATCTAGATTAGTGCAGTTTCTAAAGTGTTTTGTTGATCAATGCAGGAAACCCGAAGCGCATATTGCAATGGTTTTCCAACTTTTCCCGCGAGGGTCCGCACAGAAAAGGTGCCAAGGCGTTATCACATTTTGCATTTGTGAATAGGGATATTTGTTGGGAAGAACTTGAGTGGATGGGAAAACACGGGCAATCACCTGCAATAATTGCTACTAAACCGCATTACTTCCTTGATTTGGATGTGCAGCGGACAGTGGAAAATTTCCTTGAAAATGTGCCAGAATTTTGGTCTTCCAAGGAGTTTGCTGACTCTTTGCAAAGTGGTGAGATCTTGTCCATTGACTCAAAATTCTTTGAAGAATATTTTGTTGATTTGATGTATAAGGAGGACTCCGGCGATGTATGGTTAGTAGTAGATGATTTTCTTATGGAGGAATCTTTCTCTGCTTTATGTCATCGCCTTCTTGTTGTTCTTGAAGAGAGGGACTTATGTGTTTTTCTGGATCTACTTTCTCAAAAATTTGACTCAAAAATGGAACCTAAGTATTCTGACCACTCCTCTTCATGGCTTGAAGTTGTACTTTCCAAGTGTGGTGGATATGAGTCTATTGATCAGTTACTACTGATAAATGCAAGCATAAATCAAGGACGCCAGCTTCTACGGCTCTTACGTGATGAAGAGTGTCAGGGAGAACAAGCACAAGTCAAAGATCTAGTGTTGCAGATATGTGGTACCTCTAGCAATGTTACTACTTTAGCCCCGGTTCTTAGAGAATACTTGAGGATGAAGAACATAGAAGCAATGAAGTTATTGGGGCTCGAGTCTTGGGTTGTTCATTATAGATTATCAGAAGAATGCCAGAGTCCAGAATCTTGGGAATCTTTATTTGGGGATAATGGAATAAGGTACCGTAGGTCTGGTGAATATGGGCTGGTACATTGTGATGAGTTACCAGAAGAAAGTGAGTCTGAATTGGATGATAGAGTAACAGCTAGAAGTAGGCGGAAGAAGAAAAACAAAAGTAGAAAGAAAAGGAGAAGAAACTTTGAAGACGATGACCAATATAATAGTGAGCTGCTGGACTTCGACATGTCAAGTAATCAGCTGGGTTCCCCATCTAGAGTTGGTAGTTGGCAACTTTCTACCGATGGGTTTTCTGCATTATGGACCAATGTAAGTTTTATATACTCTATCAGCTCAAACGAGATTCTAAGTTTTTAAATATATATTTCATGCAAAATTGTTATGACTCGATATCTTCCAATATTGTTAGTCGTCATGTTAAGCAATGCTTTTGATCTTAACCATGGGGGAAATGAAATAGAACTTGCAAACTTATCCAATCAATGTTTTTATATTGATACCAGACTGGTATAATTTTGTTTATCAGGTATACTAGATTGTTGTGTTCAAGTCCATTTGTTTTTTTCAGTGAAGCTGGGAGTAGGAGACTAGAGAATGATTTTGCTGTTCAAATCAATGCATTGCTGATTTGTCTTTTGTTATTCTTGAACCATTCTCTTCGGTTTTTATTTTTCATTTTTTATTACTCCGTCTATTAGCAGTTTATATCAAGGCATTAGCTTGTAATGGGGTTAACTATCTGTGAAGTGCTTTGCTGACCTTGGTAGTGTATTTTAGGCGGACTTACCAGAGCATATCTCTAAGCATTGCTTCTCTACATGGATAAAGTGGGTTTTTGCAAAGAAGAATAGCGGTTAATAGCCCAGCCTGGATCAGCTTGTTACTATCTTTGACAGTATGTCTCACGGATCTTTTACATTTTCGTCAAATAGTTGAATCCTCTCTTTTGAATGTGATAATGTCTCTGTAACTTTTCGGTTTCATTTGCTCATTTATTGTTTATATGATGGGTTTTATACAATGTGGATGATTAGACTTCTTCTGAGAGAGGTTCTAGGACAATGTTATCAGAGCTTCAGAATGATCCCAGACAGATACCCTTCAAGTCTTTTAATGGGATGAGCAAAATGGTGCATAGACAGGTAGTTTGGTTTCGCTCCTCTTTCAGTTCATGTTTGAAACTTTTTGAGGGCTTCATTACTGAAGCTGTTTTAATGAATATTTGGCAAAAATGATTATGTTTTACAGGTGAGACATCTTGAATCAACATAATTGTTCTGTTATGTATGCTTTCTTGCATTGTGAATTTGCAATACAGTAGTACTTAGAGTACTTAGATATTGAAGAACAAATCATATAATATCTCTATTTTTCTTAATTGACAGGGGTATCATATTTTCAATACATCTACAGCCAACCCATGATCTTAAATAGACTCCACGCCTACCACTGCTGAAACCACATCTTCGACATTTTCAAGCCCTGCACAAGAAATGAAAAAAAAACTATCAATTCAATCTCAATATCAGGCTGCTGCTTTCCGTAATGGGGGAGTACCATGCCACGACGAGTACTATCATTTCAAAATCATATCAATTGCTCGAGCAGCGATATTTCGTTATCTCAAGACAATGTATTTGAAAGTTTTAGTGACAACTAAAAGCAAAGGAATGCATGATATGTCAGGTCATCTAGTAGGTCATAAAGGGATGTACTCAAATGTTGATCTGATCTGTACATGTAATGAACCTTCTGGGAACAATATGCCAGAAAACATATTTGATACTTTTCATGTGATCATAGTATATTTATCCAACTATCAGTAGGTAACAGTGATGATAACAGGATCAGTAAAAGGAATGACTTGCCTGGTGGTACATATGCCGGCAGGCTGACATAACTGGGACATGAGCCTTGTTGGTTACTAGATCCGGGTGCACACTCCCCAGGCTGTAATAAGGGGTAAAAATGCAGGAACACTTCAGTGGAAAGTAAACTCACGTAGCAATACGAGACTTGATAGTCAATGATAGTACAACATGTTTCGCTTCAAAATTGAAAATGCATGACATGTGTTTTTCACAATCAATCAGCGACCTATCAGTACAACATTGAAGTCGAATAGAGAATTGTCTGACCTTCAAATCCTTATCGAAGCATAAATGGAGTTCCTCCACATCACCTTTTGAGCAAACCAATTTTGGGGTTATGTGGAAAGCATTCTCAATGGCAGAAACAATGCCCCCCAGAGGATACTTTTCAGTATTTGATGGTACATAACCAGCTTCATTAAGTGCTTTCTGCATAAAATGTTATCAATTATTCATAAATAAATACTTTGCAAACAAGATCTTGCCCTCCAAGAGGGCACGTGAGTTAAATATGGCATATCTTAGTACAAAATGTGTTTTAGAAGTGAATAACAAGTATGTACTTGACCATTCACATATATACTTGGAAACTGTTCCATGCACTGACCATATATGGGGACATTGCGAGGCATATAAGGTTTAAGTTGAAGCTGAAGACTCACCGTGACATTATATTTAAAATAGACATTCAGGGTTGTCAAAAAGTAATTATATTCATCTTCAACTACTGGAGAAGAACAAGTCCCGTGCTTCTCTGCAAGTAAAATACATAAATGAGAAAAGGTGTCCCTGGAGAATGTAGACAAGGAACACGATACAGCGATCATAGATGCTGCAGAACGAAAGTTGAAGAGGATTACCCCACTTAACGTACACATCACCCAAATCACCCATCATAGAAACATAGAAAGAAGCAATGTTAGTCGTGTATTATGTTCAGGGAAGATTGATCAACAAACTCAATCTAGGATTAATAACCACCTCATGACCCCAAAATGACCCATTTCCACCACTGCAGGATGATATTGAATCGCAGCTCAAAGATGGCCAATACTTGTCAAGAGTATCATGTAATGATGATATCTACAAGTTAAAGCAAAGCAGTTGGGGAAAGCGGAGATGTAAAGAACCAAACAACAAATGCTATAGGTTTACGTGTAACTCAGAACAGAGCCACTGAGATACAAGTCACATTATAAGGAAATCAGAGAAGATGAAAAATACCTCTTTAGGATTGAATCTAGAATCTGTACAACAGGCAGGCCAGGTTCCATCATTATAGTCAGGCCATAATCCATCTACCACAGATTCATAGAAACCAGATTAGCATAAATTCAAGAGCAAGGGAAAGTTTAAGGCAGAAAACACAATGTGGGTCAGATTTCTGATGGTTACAGAATCCAACTTACGGATTGTAAATTCTGCTGGAGCATTGGATCTGAAAAGGAAAGAACAAAATGAAACACATGTGTGAGTAGCTATTGCTGAGTTTCCAGTATGAAAAGTCAAGCCATACGAATATGTTGCACCATCAAAAGCATCATACGGCCAGCATGACATATCACCACCAAAGTTAACAGTACACGAATTGCGTTCCTTTGTCTCTAAGTTCATGAACTTTCCATATATAGGTGATCAAAACCATTAAGAATTACCTCTAGAAAAATGAAGAAAGCCTTCTCTTTTTCTATTCATTTGTAACTGAGTTGGTAATTAGTTTTCACAAGTGAGTTTATTTATCCTCTCCAGAGGCCAATCCATCAAAATCATCAACAGGGTTATAATCTAAAACAGCTAACAACACAAACTCCAGTAAGCACCAAAAATTCAACCAAAACCCAAATACTAAACCGGCTCTGATTTCCATATACCCAATACCACAACCAACCTAGATTAAGCCAAATACACAACAATCACAAACCGATCGAAAGAGGATGAACACGAAATAAAACGACCATGTCCATACCCTCGGCAGCAAGCATTGGTGGAGCAGCAATGGCGGGTACGCTGACAGAAAGTGCCTGGCCATTGAAGCGCCAAATTGAAGTAATCGAACTCTCTCTGCCCACTCGCCTCTCTGCTTCCACGACCCTCAACACCGCACCAGATCGAGCCAATCGAGATCGACAAAGCGACGGTCAGCAGCCGAACATTGAGAATCGCCTCAGCGGAGAGGACAGCCATCACTCACTCTCTTCTTCTTCTCGACTCTCGAGATTGAATCGAAAGGTACATAATTGTAATTCCGATGGAAACGACGCCGTACTTCTCCGCCGTTACGCGCCACAAGGATGGGACTACATTTTGGCGGGTCCCACTGATCGGAGTGTCGTGAACTGTCGATTGCACAGGGAACTTAAGAAAGCGTGGGTGCAGATAATCAAAACCCAGTACCCTACGAAGAAAGTAACGGCTAGATATTGATCCCTCTGATCGAACGGCCAGCGATTTCCTGAAATACCAATTGCACTGGGAGTCGATGAAGGTGTGGACAGTGAATTGGAACCCACTCTCTATCTCTCTCTCTCCCCTAAAAATAAAGGATTAAAAAATAGTTCCAAATCGAGCCCAGACACGAACCAAAAGGCCTGAAACTAGGAAAAAAAAACGACCTTGCTCGTTCCGCTCGAAAACCCAAACCCTAGACTACTCTTTCGCTGCTTCACGCACCTCCAATTTCCCTCTCTGATCCTTCAAATCCACTCCAATTCCTCTCCGAATCATTTCCAAACACTCGTTTCTCTATCCAATTTCCTCAATTCCACGCCTAATTCTCGGAATCAACAGGTCAATTTTCCATTTGTTTTTGTGATTCGTGATTTCGGTGCACTTGTGCTTTCGAAGGAATTGAATTTAATTTCACTTTTTTAGTGTTTCTTATATTTGAATTTCTTGTTTGTTTAGAGGTATAGAGGGATAGTTGGTTTTTGTGAGCTCGTGTTGTAGCTCTTCAGCTGGGGAAGTTGCGCTGCGGAGGGAGGAGGAATTCGAGTTTCGAAGTTGATGCTTTTTCCTCTTGTGATCTGAAAAAGGAGAGTTTCTTTTTCTCCAATCCATGTCTGGGGTATGCTCTAGCTACCCAGTTTAGAAAGATTTGTTTTTTTTTCCTTTTCTCCTGAACTCTCTAATGTAGTTCTGATATGAATTTTTAGAATTTCATGGTAGCTCGGGTGTTTTGTTGTATGCATGCTTTTGTGTGTCAATGTCATTTCCTGTTTAAGTGGTATAACTGAATGTTAATGATGTTTTGTGCATACTTGGATCTCACTCTTCAAGGCAGTTATACTAGCTATGCACTGCTTTGAAGTTCGAACTTCAAACTATGTTGCCAATCAGTTTAAATTGGTGGTTCTGATCCCAATATTTTAGCTTTTTTACTCAAAATCTAAGTTTGAGCGGGAACACATAGAGGTAACATTTTGGAAGTATAGAATTGAAGTTTTATATAATAAGTAGTCTAGAATATTGTGGAAAGGGGCAGTGGATCAATTTGGATGCAGATGCTCGGTACCTTTTAGTTGTACACATTTTGTGGAATTGATTTGTTGTTGTATAGTAGTAAGGTTTGAGGTAATTATAAATGAAAAATCCAGTAGCCAAGTTGTACTTTGTCACCTTGAAGAAAAATGTGTTACTGGTTCTCTCTTTCCCAAGGGCTCTGGTGTGCGAGAGAGGTAGATTTGCTATGTGGTTTTCATTTTCCTCCATAATTTGAGTGTGGGGTTTAGAGCAGTTGAGCTACAAGAAATTTGGCCCAACATGGTCGGTCAAGTCATTGACTTGAAAAGGGAAACAAGAAGAAGGATATATTTGCCCCTCAAATTTATTTGAGTCCATTATAATGTGCTTTACCCGAATTTGTTTTTGTCTTTCTTTCATTTCTTGCTGTATACATCATATGGTTTCACTTCATGGGAATCATTTTGGTATTACTATATAGTATGTTCAATATCTTTTTAAGGAATTGACATTTATTGATTCTTTGTTGTTATAAAACATTTACTTTTTTTTCTTGTATGAAGTTGCAGTTGATTACGGTCTACTGCTGTAAGAAACTCTGATTGATGGATCCCGAAGACAAGAAATTTGGTAGAGGTATGATGTTCATTTTATTACCAAAAAATTTCTTACATTATGTTGTAAACTATGCAGATTTATTATAATACTTTGATATATCATCTCTTCCTACCTGCTATTTGAATGTAAATGTAATTAGTAAATTAGTTTTATGGTATCATCTGCATGTTGAATTGCATCAAGGTATGAATGCTGTAAGTAGTGGCTTAAATTATGTCCTGCTGGAGGATTCTTTTCTTGATGTGCTACTTCCAAGTGTTAGCTTGTCCATCTCGTGAACTTGTCTTAGAAGTGGATGAGCACTGGAAACTTCTAAGTAACTGGTGCTTACTGAAAGTTTATGATTACTATTTAGCTGGTTCTATGGTATTTATAACTTTATTGTAGTCAGTATATTTTTGTTATTGTGGCGTGTTTGTCTCATATTTTGGGTACTTATGTTGTGGTCCGTACCACATTTTTTCCAGCACATACTGATGAGCTACCACCCTATCTGAAATTTCAGGACCTAGGGAATTGACAGGCGCTGTAGATCTTATTAGCCATTACAAGTTGGTGCCCCATCACGAATTTTTCTGCAAGAAGTCACTTCCTTTATCAATTTCAGACACACACTATCTTCATAATGTGGTTGGTGACACGGACATCAGAAAAGGTGAAGGAATGCAATTGGATCAGCTCATTCAGAATGCTTCCCATTCAAGAGACACAGCTGCACGCATACAGCCCTTTGACTTAGATACTCTCAGGGAGGCCTTCCAGTTTAGGGACACAACTCCTATTGATTTGCCTTCTGTAAGGATTCTACTGCTTTGAGATTTAGTTGCAAAACTAATATCATGATGTAATATGTTGCGGCTCTACCTTTCCATATTAGTTCTATGGTTGAGCCTCTCATTTGTTTGTCTTCTGTCAGGAAGAAAAAGGGGTCCCTACAATTGCATGCAAGTCAAAAAGCGAGTCCAAGGACAAGGAGAGGAAGCATAAGAAGCACAAAGACAGGGACAAAGATAAAGATAAGGATAAGGAGCATAAGAAGCACAAACACCGTCATAAAGATAGAAGTAAAGACAAGGACAAAGACAAGGAGAAGAAAAGGGATAGAAGTGGTCATCGCGAATCAGGTGCTGATCAATCAAAGAAGAGCCATGATAAGGTTGGGAACTCTAAAACTTTGTGAAAATGAATTTTTATGGAAGTTTCGCGTTAGTATGAATCTTTTTTATTGTTTTTACAACCCTTGTGCTTGAATGACAATACAAATCTGTGTATTGGAGTACAATCAACATGAAGCAAAGCACAGAGTCAGTACTATTGTCAGCCCACTTGAGTCTTGATAGAATTCCAGAACAACTTTCTTCATTATTGTTCTAAGACCCTTTTTTTTCTGTTAAACTCAGTGAACTTTGATCAAAATATTTCAATGGGTTTCCCTGTATGAATCTAATTGTATAATTTCATGGTTTGGTTTCAGAAAAGGAAGCATGATGGAGATGAAGATATAAATGACATACGACACAAGAAAAGTAAGGTAATATAAACAGTATTTGCTTTCATTGTTCATTGAGTCCTAATACTCACTTCGTTTCTTGTCTGATCTTACTTAATTTTGCCTACTAAGGTTCTTTATTTGACAACATTTGTGTTTCAGCATAAAAGCTCAAAAATTGATGAAATGGGTGCGATAAAGGTAGCAGGCTGAGATGCTGGTGTATATAGTTCTTTTATATTATCTTCGGTTGGTTCTCATTGGGAGTATGGAGTGGTCTTGCGTTTGCTTTTTCAAATTGCTTGAGGTACCCATCTATTTTTTTTCCATTATTATTTGATACATGATCCTGCCTTTAAAGATCCATGCATGTATTTATTCCATTATGTTTGTTGGTTTGATTTAGGAAAACCATTTTTTTGGGTTTTTGAGACATATCTGTAACTATATTCTTATATATAGAGAGTGTTTCTCTGTGTTTTATATGGTCGTATTTACTTAACTTTGATAATCATTTTGCTTTTCTGTCTATTGCATAGTGGCCTCTGAACCGACGAAACATGTTGAAGATGAACCAGCCATTATAGAACTAGGAGGCAAGGTAAAGAAGTTGCTGAACATGAACTTCGCATGATAACACGGCTATGTTATAATTGGATTGATCTTTTTTTCCTTTCTCAGTTGTATGGAGCATTTGACAGGAGTCACATACATTATTGTAATCTTTTCCCCTTTTCTTGATGTCCCTAAATGTTTCCATATCTGAACTAGAGTTTTGAGCATAGAGTTGTAGGAAGAGTTGGTTCTGATAGGGGAAGTGTAAATTAGTTACTTTCATCCCCATTTTGCTGTAACGATTACTAACACGTCCTAATTGTTAAAAAGGGGGTTGTAAGGGATAAGGTACTATGTACTTTCCAAATGAATCCCAAATAATTGTGGTGAAATATTCTTTGTAAGGCAAATGGGGTTTAGAATAGTCATGTTGTCTACTGTTCTTCATTATTGAGACTTGATTGTGTGTTCGTATTCGACATTCTTTCTGGTAAACTTACCAAAATGTTCAAGTTGGACTATTATCATATCATGACTGTTGTAGTGACATTGACTTTTCTGGCTTGGATTAAACAATGGGTTGAAATACATTAGAAAATGACTTGCTTTACAGGATATTATGATTATAATTTACAAAGTCTTGTTGGGTTGCTGCTGTTGCTAAGAAGGGTATCTTTCTATTCCTTAGATTTGCTAAAGCTAGTTGTTTCTAGCATAGAGAGAGAGCATGTGAAGTGTTGAGAGTCATTTTCTATTGAAGGCAAGATTTTTATTTGACAAGTGCTTCAAGTGGAGAGAGAGAAAAACAGAGAGACAAGTAAATGTAATGACAAAGAACACATGACTTGGTGGGTGCATCAATCATAGTCATAACACTTGTAATCAGCTCCATGACAATGATTTGCCAATCCCATGTGAAAATGAAAGTGATACTACATTAATCAACAACATATGGGGATGAGGATTTTGTCC
>JAYMSV010000119.1:0-21831 GCA_036897745.1 Erodium moschatum
TTTGGTGAAGAGAAGAAAACCCCAACAAGAGATTAAATTGTATCCATAAGTTTCATGATTCATCTCGATCATCTTGCCTCGCCACACCAGTCCTCATCTGTAAGTCCGAGGATGCTGCAAAATGTTACATATTCTTGCTTTAGAACCAATACAAGATATTGAATTCAATGAATTGGACTTTTACGTAGACTCTCATTGATTTTTTGGGGATACATTATCTTTACCCCCTCGTTGATCTTTGATATCCAAAAGCACACCGAATAAGTTTTTCTAATAAAAAACACCCCATAAGTTTTTTCAATAACTAACCCGTAGAGCACTTTTTTATTCTTTCTTTCAAAAACTTACGATTACAACATGTTCTTGTAATTGCTCATCTATTCATTGTGTTTTTGAAAATCAAAGATCCCGGAAGGTATGTTATTGAATTTAAGTTACCCCTTGATTTTTTTAACCATATAAGACACAAATAATATGCTTCTCTGTGTTATCTTTCATGTATGGACAACAGCCAAAAACATGGAGGTTGGCACTGAAATGCTACTAATCTAAGTCAAGCCATCAAAGTTGAGATCTTGAATATGAAGTATGAACATTGGACTGGGCTTGTTTTATTTTGAGCAATTTGTTCTTTGTTAGACAGTCAAGTATTAGATATAGTTGCTTCTTTTAATTAATCATCAGCCTTAAATAAATAAACTGTCATATTTTGCTTTCTTATCTATGAGTGTGGAAGGTAAACGAGTCGAATCGAGTCATATTTCTCATAGTTCGGAAAAAAATGGTTAATCTTGAGTTAGATTAAGTTCGGAAATCTGACTCATTGAATCAAACCGTTTCGCTGATACGTTCAGAGGGGGTATTGCGGTAGCGTCGTGAGACACCAATACAACTAATCTGACCTAGAAGGTAGGTTTGAGCGAGCCCATTTTCGGAGGGTGAAAAATCTTAAGTAATTAAACTTGATTTTGATATGAGAATACATATTCAATCTCGAATTTTGATAAACTAATTCAATTTGATATGTTTTCCCTATAAATATTATTTTAATTATATTATATAATTTTGTAATATTAGATCGATAGACTTGCAAACTTAGCAAGCTTCGACCTAAACTCGAAAAATTTATTTAACAATCTCAAACTTGATGTCAAATACCTCTCAAACACAACTTGATGCACAAGTTAGATATTAATCAATTCACTATTTGATACACAAAGCAATTTTAAACGAACTCCATCATAACAATCTTATTTCTATTGCAATGAATTAAGTGGTCAAGGATTTCCAATTTGAAAGTCAAAAGATTTCTAATTAATATGCAGTTATTTGAGACAGAAAGATATTTTGCATTTAGATTGTGTTTTGTACCCTTTTCTTCTGAAGAATTCACAGCCTAAACATGATTATGCAACAAAACTCGGTTCCTCCTCCGTCTATTCGATCATGGAGGACGCTCCCAACTCCGGTCACCGACAACGCAGCAACACAAATCCCCGTCCATAGTTGGGAGGCCCTGGAATGCTTATCTTTTGACCACAATTGTATTTTTGGTATTGAGATGCAAACTTGTGACCGTAAAAACGTATGAGATCGTGAGAGAGCTCCTTGCCACCGTGGACAAGTCCTCTTATTCACATAAATCTAAATCAGTCCAAATCTTATGCACTTATTCCAGAACATATTCACTCATGGAGGAATTTACAATTAGGGGATCAGATTAGTACATGTACGTATGTTCATTTTTCAGATATTTGGTTGAAAATGCGTGAAATAATTTGGTAAGATGGAAAAATAAATAAAAGACATAATAAAATAGTTTAGAAAAACAATTGAAAGCAGGAAAAAATAACGGATTAATTACGCTCACCTACCTCGTACTATACACGTTTAACGGATAAATATCCCGAAGTTATTTCGTAACGAATACATACCTCGAACTAATAGTTTGTAACGGTATCCCCCATTCCATCCATTTTCCCATCCACTTTTAGGGTTAAATTTAGGTTTGGAGAGAGATTTAGGGTTGAATTTAGGATTGAAGTTGGTTTTATGATTGTAACGCCGTGGGTGGTTTCGAAATTTCTGAAAAAATTAAGTATAAATGAACAGAAAAATGGATGGAATGGGGATGTTACAAACGTTAGTTCAGAATATGTATACGTTATTTGGGATAGAGATTTAACGTGTATAATTCGGGATAGGTGAATGTAATTAATCCAAAAACAACGCTCGGTTTCCGAAGTCCAGCAACAAAAACAGATACTGTATAATGTATATGAACTAATACGACGACGTATCGGAAGACATCGCCGTTCTCGTTCTTAAGCTGGGTGTGGAGCTTTACTGCTTCCATTTGAAAAAGGCAGGGTTTTTTTTTTTCTCGCGCTCTCGCTGAACACTACTCACAAACCAAATACGCAGACCAGAGAAGGAGAGTTATCGAAGCGAAAATGCGATTCAATTTTGACTCGCCGGAGAAGAAGTCGCCGCAGATACAGCAGCGACGGTCGGTGACGCCGAAGGAGGAAGTGGAATGGCTTCCGCTACAGAACCACCCGGTTTTCGCCACCGCATCTTCCGCCGCCGCCTCCGCTCCGGCGGGGAACCTCATCGCGTGGGACGGAGCATCGCGGCTGTATTTCTGGGATTCTGACCGGAACTGCCTTCACCGGATCTCCGTCCGCTTGGGCGATCCCGACCGGACTTCCGTTCTCGCTGCTTCGCCGTCAAAGGTCCTCTTACTCTCTGCCTCCAAAATTTTGTTTCCGCTGTACTGTATGTTTTTGTTTAGGGTTTAGGACAGATGCTGAGCATTTGCGAAGTTTATGAACATTTGTTCTGCGAGCTTGTGTCTGAGCTCGGATGAGATTAGTTTCAACAATTTGACTGTTTGGCTGTGATTTTTTTATGTTTCTGCAATTGAGAAGACATGCTAATTTAGGTATCTGATTGTTTTGAAGTCCTTGATTTTTCCTTGCTATTTCGTGAAATGGTAAGACCTTTTAATTTTTGAGGCGTTAGGGTTTGGGATTTGGATTTTTATAGGCCAATGTGGTGTTTAAAGTGCCAATTGGGGGGTCTTGGTTGACGAGACTTGAGTCTTTGGGATCTGTATTACGGGCAATATGATAGTTGCTTTAGATTTCCGTTACATCGGCTTTTCCTGAGGTGTCAGTGTCAGGCATTGAATTTTATATGTTTTATGTTAATCTTTGGTTTCTTGTGCATATGAGAAGATAGTCAGGCTTATTATTTGAGAATGGGTATTGTTTAGAGTTAGGATGTTAAGATGAGTTAAGTGGCAACAATAAAGATGTGGAGTAAGAAAATGTATATCAACCCATGCATCTCATGCAAGATATCAAAATTGTTAGGAATGTCCTTTTGATTTTTTTTTTTAACCTTTTGTCTGATTAGTGATATGAGAATCATGCGACTTAACTTATTATATGGGAACTTTGATTTAGGCTTCAGAGATTTGAAAACCCCTTCGAGCTATTGGCAAGTTGCCTCCAGTATTTTCTTCAAATTATTTATGTGCAAAAATGCTTATATTTATTTTCCCACTCATCATATACCCATAGTTAGATGGTTATTTCACTCAGCTTTAAGTGCATACATGACAAATTTTCTATTACAATAGGTATTGGAAGCCGAAGAGGAGGTCAACTTTGTAGTTCACAAAATCTCCATTAATAGGAACGGATCGGCACTGCTCCTTGCAGGGGAAGACCGTCTTTGTGTTATGTATCTATATGGACGTAGTTCTAGCAAAGATTATGTCATCGTTTGCAGGTACAAATATTTCTGTCGATATACGTATTTTACACCTCATGGCTTTTATTAGTACAAATTCAGCTTGTTCAACGGACTACTATCTAATTAATGACTCCAGATCTTCAGAACAGTTACCAAATATACACAAACCCCATTAGAAAAAGACAAATAAATATCCAAAAAGACCAATACCAGAGGAGTTTGAAGTATAGGATCCATGATAGGCGTTTTGAGGCAACCATTTTGCAAAGTAGAAGTAGCACAGACAAAGCCATTTCCCATACCTAAAAACTGTTGCAAGAAGAATGGAGTAAGCGTCTGGTTTTGATCCATTTCCGATGCTCGGTCCAATATATGTTTCTGTATTTTCTATCATTCTAAGTTGGAGACCTCTTGCCTGAGCAAGAAGAGATTTTTCTGATTGCTCATGAGCCTTTTGGGACGACTTAGCAGAAGCTACTAAAAATTTGATTCAGCAAATATGACTAAAATTTGATTCACAATACATCCTTCATTTTCCTTGACACATTGTTTTAACTGCCAGGGTAAAACTACTATCTCATGTTTTTTGTTTACAGGACTGTTTTTATTGGTTCACAAATATATCAAAAAGGCAGCAATGCTATACGCACACTGCAAGTCTCTTGGCACGCTTGCAGTGACACCCATCTTGGCATTCTTTCTTCTGATTCTGTTTTCAGGTATCCTTTCTAAACATGTTGATCTACTTATTGATTAGCTATTTTTTGTACAGATTCGTCTTATCCTGATTCACATTACCATATGAAGAAACTGATTTGTAAAACAGTGCTAAAGAAGTCCCATGTTGATCCCTTGTCATGCCAGCTCGTATTTGTGACTTTGGAGCTATGTGCAATGGAGTTAATATTAGGACTAGTTTAATTATCAAGCAATGTATACTTTGTAAAACATGTTCTGTTTGATTGAGACTTGCATTCTGTTACCTTATTCTTTCATTGTTCTTTTTTGTAGACTTTTTGATTTGTCTTCAGATCCTCGGCAACCTGAACAAGAATATTATCTACAGCCAGTGGAACCAGGTAGATCCAGGAATGCTGCATCTATATGCCCTGTTGGTTTTTCGTTTGGGGGTGATCACTTGTGGGATAGATTTAGTGTAAGTTCATTCAAGACTTGTCTTACCACACACGTGCTGCATTACCATTATCTACTCAATTGTAGTTTATTTGAAATCATTTTTTTCATCATGTTTTAGGTCAATTCAAAAGTTTCCATGTTTTAATTGGTGCATGTGATTTTAGCATAATTTACAGCATATGGTTTTCTTTGAAACTACCTTGTATATCATGATTTATGTTGGTCATAGTATTTATTATTTATAGTCAGCTGTATGTTTCTCTTAGTCTTTGCCTTTGTGGTTCTTTATTCTGAAATACTTCTGGCACATCCTTCAATGCAATTTGATTTTATTTTACTCGTGTTTTCTTTGACACACGTCACTGCAATGTTTATGCGCTGTTGTCTACTTAATATCTTTTTCATTTAAATCTTCTGGTAATTTTATTGTTTCTTCCCCTTTACTACTAAATTTCATAGTTCATGGTAATAGTTATGCACACTTCTGCATTTGTTGTCTTGCTGATATATTCCTAATGGTTAAGTACTAATATTGGTATTTCAATCATGCCAATCTGTAGGTTTTTATTCTATTCAGTGATGGTTCTGTTTATATACTTTGTCCTGTTGTGCCATTTGGCAGGTAATTTACTCCTAATCTTTGTCATTGCTTTTCCTTTCCTTTCATCCGCTTCCTTTTTCATCCGCTTCTTCTTCTCTGTTATAGGGAACCATGCATGTGTTTATGATTTACGGTTATGGCGGGGGGCGATAATAGATTATCATTATAGTCTTCGGCACTTTGACGTCTTAGAAAATCAAGATGCTTATAAGTAGGACTAGGAGGGACTAGTTTTCACAGTGTAATATGCACATATTAGTCTGGATGCTTACAAGTAGGACTATGCATCATTTTGATGGACTTTTCCTTTCTGCTATATCTATGAAGCTTAGGTTGTGACGTTCATAGTTTACCGCAATGCTTCATTATGATCTCTTGTATTGGGTGCTTAAGTAAACCACATGTTTTAATTGGTTGCAGTGTCTACAAATGGGAATCAATACTAGAAATATACAGCGATGCACATACATTTGGCTTGAAATCTTCTAATTCTAGAGCTGTCAGTAACTCAAATCTGGCAATATCTTGGTTGGAAGCAACATTTCCTGAGTTAGCACTCCAAGCAGCAGAAGAGGGAAATCTCCCTACTATAAAAGCTCATCCTTACGCTGTATTCGATGCATCTCTTGTTATGCAGGTATATGTACATACAGTATAGGGATAATTGCTTAAAACTACCCTTTTAAATCGTCCACTTACGGAAAACTACCTTTTGACAAAATGTGAACTTTAAACTACATTTTGTTTGAAAACAATTCTGACCCGCACTTATTATTTATTTTTGTTGAATCCTAAAATATGATATATTAATATATTATTGATTGGATCTTGACTCAGAATTGATAATGAAACACAACTGATGATCCCTTTATATAACAGAACATTCCTCCACTAAATAGGAAAGGGAAGTAGACTACTAATAAGTAACAAAACAGTAATAGAAAATAGACTTATAATAGGAAATAAACTCTTAACAAAGTTCATGATTCATTTGAGTCAAGAAACACACTGCATCTTCTCTGCTACAGTAGTTTCACCTCCTGTAATTGGGCGATTCCAAAGGGTAGTTTAAAGTTCACATTTTGTGGAAAGGTAGTTTTTCATATATGGGTGATTCAAAATGGTAGTTTAAAGCAATCCCTCTGAAGTATATGTTTTCATACATACACACATTATCGTATATAGGTGCATATTTTATTTTCATGTTTCTGCAGCTATAGTTACCTCAATGCCCTTTTCGGCGTATTTACTCTCTGATTTGCAATTCCATCTTTTCAATAATCCAGGGTCCTCTGCATAAAGTATGCAATGGTGGGGAAAAGGAAGATTTAGCTGTTAGAGGTGCAGAATGTGATGGCCGTGCTGTCAGTTTTCTCTATAATTCTGTCAGCAAAGACTCGCTTCTGGTGACCGCGTGGAGTGGTGGACAATTGCAAATCGACGCTCTTGCTGATGAAATTCAACCAGTTTGGAATATCGGTAACCCGCCTCGTCTTCGTGTAGACCCACATGACCATATACTTGGGCTTGCCATGATCTGTGAGTCAGTCTCTGGTGAACTTTCCATCGTGAACCGTGATGAACCACTTGATCATACCGTGTGGTTGGGCCTTCCTCCACCACTGTTGAGACTCGCTATCGTGGATCTGGCTTTGCCCAAACAGCCAGAAAGTGGGTCCCGCATTACAATGTTTCTCGACCCTCTTATGCCGGAGAGAATCTTTGCCCTGCACGATGAAGGGATAGATTCGATAGTTTTGCATTTTCTTCCATTTACCAGTCAGACAAGTGGCAAGGACGAAACCATGAGAACTCCCTCTGTACATCCCGTTCTAAGTACGTGCCATGGAGAAACCTCCTCACCATCCCCGCTTTGTGGGTTTGTGTCACTTTCGGATTCTTTTGGGTATTCATGGATTGTGGGAGTCACTTCCTCTCGAGCATGTGTTGTGCTGGAGATGAAGACTTGGGATCTTTTGCTTCCTATTCAAGTTGATTCTATTGAAAGGAAATTGGAAGGGTGTGAAGAGATTGATACACCTAATATTATCAGTAAAGAACTCCTTGGTGGTCCTAAGGTGGTTCTTCTTCCTCAGGCCTCTTCAAATCTGCGTTCTGTTTCTGCTGATTCTATCGAAGGTCGTGCAGCGCTTCATCAGTACTTCAAGCTTTTTCATGAAAATTATGTGGAGTATGCCCATAAGGTAATGATGACAATCAGTTTTGAACACATTCTATCTTAAGTTCTCAGTAGTATCATTTAATCTCATTTTTTTTTGTCTTTTTAGGGTTAATTGCACATAATTACCTTTATTAATTGCCCTCAAAAGCTTGACCCCATAGTAAATGTTCACAAATACATGAACCCATAGTAAAGTTTCCATAGACACATTACTACCCTTACGAATTTCCATGTGTCAGTGACCACTATACAAAATAAACGGAAGCCATCACTTTCTATCTTCTTCGTCACGTGAACTTAATATTTTAAAATATCCAAACATTATCATTCCTATCCTTTAATCTTCTAATTTCAATAAGATTTCATGGAGGATTTTGAGAACGGGATCAAATTGAAATCGGAAGAGTAAAGTGTGAGATTGATTAGTTTTGGGATAACAGAAAATTTACATGCACGTGACAGAAAATGCGATTTTTTCGATGATTTCTGTCTATTTTGTGTGCTGGTGACAATTCATAAGGGTAGTCATGTGTACGTGGGAACTTTACTATGGATCATGTGTTTGTGGGCAATTCATAAAGGCACTCACATAATGATATTTACTCATTTGTATGAAGACTTTATCTTCTACCTGTCCAGGTATACTTTGAGCTCAAGCATCATGGGCCTCACCTGGAGAAAGTTATCGATGAGCAGCATGCCCGATTAGCTGAAGCACTAAAGAAACTTCCGAAAGGAGAGAAACAATCTAAGCTGGAGGAGAGGATTGAGAATGCAATAAACCGGCACAACTCCCTCGAAGAGCGTTTGCATCGATTGAGGAATCTACCCGGGGCCCACAAAAAGCCCTTGTCTAAAGCCGAGCGAGACTTCAAGTTTGAACTTGGTAAGCAATATAACTTGGGTTGGTGATTTTATAAATTCAAGATACGTTTTTGGGTTAATTGTAAAAAAGTACCCTGAGGTATTCACTTTTTGCAACTTGTAGTCCTCTTCTTTGCAACTTGTAAGCGGAACTTGTCTTTTTGTTGTCATTGTATAAAAATGATGATTTTTACCCTTTAGATTTTGAAAAAGCAAGGGTAAAATTGTCATTTGAAACAAATTTATACAAAGTGCAACAAAAAGTGAAGTTCAAGATGCTTTTTTGCAATTACCAAAGAAGAGGGCTACAGATTGCAAAAAAGTGAATACCTCATATTACTTTTTTCGCAATTATCCCTACTTTTTTTCATCAACAATTATTTAAACATTTCAAGATTTGGGCTTAAAACCACACTTCCACATGAGGGATGTTTATTTTTGCCACCTGACCCAACAAGAGTTTGTGAGAGATCAAAGAAGACCCAACTGAAGTTGGAGAGAGAAGCCAAAGTTATTGGAACTTGAACTTGGTTGCATGGACCTAAGTTCAAGTGCTTAGTAATTCCTACTCTATCCATTGGCATGGTAGTTAATTTAATAGTTTCTCATTTTGGCCGGCTCTTGACTTCAATTTCACTATTTGGCAGATCAATTTACAGGAGTCGAGCTGGAAGCTTTGCATTCATCAATCGAGTCATTATCTGCAAGACAGAGAAGGTACACACAGTCATCAAAGGACAAGTTACAAAACCAGCAGAGGCAAATAGCTGCGAAGAAGAGTTACAGTCAAGATACTCAGATCAACGTCCTGAAATCATCTCTCGAGCAACTTTCACTCGTAAACAGCGAGAACTCTAAAAAGATTAAGCTAGTTGAAAAGGCACTAAAAAGCCAGGAAAGAAACATAGGATGAGGAACATCATTTTGGTTTGGGACAATCGTGGATTTCCCCGACCATCCTTGCCTGAGTTCATTTTTTGTGTGCTTAAATTGTTGTACTGTAAGGCTCCGAGGCCGTTAATGTTGGGCGACGATGTTGTAGTTCGGACCAAGGTTTTGTCTCAAGGCGTTGCAAAACATGAAAGATGTAAAGAACATGTGTCAGAGTTGCGATGTTTAAGGTGTAAAATTGTTCTCGCCATCGTTGGGTCATCGGAGACATGATCTTGATGGAGATTTTTATGTAATCTCCACAGCTGTCAAGAACAAAAAATCTAGGTGCATGTCAATAATTGTTTTAAAACCAATTAGGTCGGGACAGGATAGATGATGACTCTTAAAAGTCACAGCACCTAATGAGTAATACAAAATAAAACTATTATAATTAGACCAATGGAATAATTTTAAACATAAATACTTTTTTAAAATATAAATTCAAACACATGATAATTCTTAATATATTAGACGACAATTACAAAAAAAAAATCCTATATTTGTGATCAATAATTTATTAGAACTGGAGTATGGGCCGGCACTGGCTCCACGGTAGGACCGCCGACCAATTGGCATAATCGTCGAATTGCTATTATCAATGATCACCGATCTGGTGGTCGGTATACAACTTTGTTGGGTACGGTAAAAACTCTATAAATTAATAGTTATGGGATCATCAAAATTTATTAATTAAAAGATTTATTAATTTAGCACCATATTATCGAGTCGGGATCAGACAAAATTATTATCTTAGAGACTTTATTAGTTAATCGAGTTTCAAAGTTATATGTTTGTATTTGATCATCTCCTTCAAACCAAATACATGATATGTTACACTATACATGTCCAATTTTTTTTTGACCATCCACGGTGGGATTAGACGAATCCCAGTCTAATTAGACAAACATTAGGAAAAGATGGGCCCAATCAAGCCCGATTCGTGTGGCTACGTAGCATTTAATATATTTTTAAATTATTATGAGCCACGAGACGATTCTACAATAGATCCGAATAGACGATCAACGAACCTGTCATCGGACTCTTTGGTCTAAACTCACAAATCTACGGTTTTTTGGGCTTTTTTCAGGAAAAAAACCGACTCAACGTCCCATATTCAACGCACAGAAGCTCCGGTTGTGGGTGGTCAAATGAAAGTAACCAATCAAAAGCTTCACAGTCAAACTCATGGCCGTAAGAGAATATCCATCAATCCTAAAATAATTCTCTTTTATCAAAAGCTATGTATGATTATAATTTTTCAAAAGTACATAATAGAAAGAAAAATGAAAAAACCCGTATAATCCACGTCTTTTTGGGTTCAACATCTACAAAAAGATACAATTTTGATGGCTTCACGTTACGCATTTCTATCAACTGGATTTGAGCAGTAAAGGTAGCTGCGAATTTTTCAATCTCTCTCCTCTTCTCTAATAGTTCCTTGTAGCATCTTCTTCTTCGCCTCTTTTTCTGTTTCATTTCTTCGATCCCTCGATTTTCTCAGCAACCCATATCTCTGAACTTTCTGTCAACATCTGTAGAGGATAGAGATCGCTGGGTCGATTAAGATATGGGGAGATTATTTCTGCTAGAGCTCGAAGGAAAGGTCTACAGTTGCAAGCATTGTCGGACCCATCTGGGTCTCTGTGAAGACATCGTCTCCAAGGTCTCGATCTCTTCCCCAACTCTTCTGTTCACTTCAATCTTGTGAAATTTCATCTGGGTTTTTCTCGATTTTTGTTGCTTTACTCATGGAAATGCTTTTTGATGGCTGATTCATGGCTTGATTGAACCTACTTCGTTGACTAGTATCGGAAGCTTATTTTGCTGTTCGTAGCTATTTTAGGACTTTGGGTCCTCAATAATGAATTTAAAGCCTTGTGATTTTACTCCATTGTAGTTCAATTGATTTTGTAGATATGTATTGATTGATGATGGTTCTTGACTTCTGATTTTGTGTTGAGTGTAGGAATAGGATCATACCATGATTGGTTTGTTTCTTAATTACTCATTTGCGTGATGAATAGTGGTTTCTAGTTCTCTACATTATGGTGTGATAATGAGGTAAGGTGTTAATTTTAGCCAAACATGATGTCAAATGTTGATTTCGTTGGGGATATTATGCATATAATTTAGGGAAAATGTAAAAAAAAAAATACCTTGGGCGACCTTTGAGATGCAAAAACACACTGTAGAGGTACTGTAATATCAAAAACACGCTGTCACCTTTCTCATAACCCCTGTCGTTAGTTTTGTCTAATGATGTCAAAAACCCTTGTGTAAATACGTGACTTGTCACGTGCAAAAAACATGACCCAAATTAACGGAATCATTAGAAAATAATTGAAATCAGTGTTTTTTATTTTTATTTATGAGAAATGTGACAATGTATTTCTGATATGACAACACCTCTACAGTGTTTTTTTGAAATTAGAAGGTGGTGGAGTGTGTGTTATTAACGTTACCCCTATAAACTATTGTGAGAAAGACCATTTTTCAATGTTGTTATTGTGTCCTAATGATGTTTAATGGATGCCATAGTATTGTGATTAAATTAGTGTTTTTGTTGGATCTTCTATCTTGAAAAGATTGTAAATTCTTGTAAACATCACGATTTTTCTCAAATATTTGGAGGAACTAATTAAAGGGTTGTGCTTCTGTGACTATAATTAGGATACAAGATTACTAGCAGCATAAAAAGTTCCCAAGCTATCCTATTTGTTTATGTATCAAAGGGATAAGTGCAAAAAAGTATCCCGAGGTATTCATTTTTTGCAAATTGTAGTCCTCTTCTTTGTTAATTGCCAAAAATGCCCTGCACTTGCCTTTTCCTTATAGTTTGTGTAAATTTGTTTCAAAACGAAAATTTTACCCTTGAATTTTTAAATTTTGAAAAGAGCTAAAAAGAAAAATCCAAAATTTTCACCTCTCTTACTTTTCTTCTTCTTTGGATGTAAAAAGAGGAAGAAAATTAAGAGAAATGAGAACTTTGGATTTTTTTATTTTTTTACTTATTATTTTTAAAGGGTATAATCATCTTTTTGAAACAAATTTACCCAAACTATAACGAAAAGGCAAGCCAGGGCACTTTTTTGCAATTATCAACGAAAAGGGCTACAAGTAGCAAAAAGCGAATACTTCAGGGTAATTTTTTGAAACTATCCCATTATTAAATTACTAAATTCAACAATCTTTATTTTTTAAACAAATGTGTAAAAGAATTTATAGGCATTTCTGTATGACATGCTCAACTTTATATCTCTATTTGTGATGGTCTTAGGTGAATTCAGTTTAAACTAACCTTTACTGTTTAGATGACACTATATATGTCTCTGTTATAATGCTACATATTATCAAATTTTATGTTTCTCAATTTCATTCGATGTCTGCAGAAGCAAAAATGTCTGACTATAATTTTTTTCCCCGTGTTCTCTTCTATTCAGTCTTTCACCTCCAAGCATGGGAAAGCCTATCTCTTCAATAAGGTGTAAGTTTTCTTGATTCTTCGACATTCATATCATATATAAATGTCATCCAACTACACTATTTTCAGAAAGAGTAGGGGTATTTTTGCCATTTATTATCAAAATAGAGTAAAGTGAGGAAAAATAGAAGTTGATTGTAGTTAGATGGGAAAATTTATAAGTCAATGTAGTTAAGTGAGAAATGTGACAAGTTTAGTGTACTTATTTGAGATCATCCCTATATAAATGTCAAAAGTCATCTGAAAAAGCCTTCATAAGATGGAACACTTACAAATTTACAATTGTGTTACTAAAAATATGAACTTCTCATGATGTATGAACAATGAAGTACTAATTTAGCAATAGGTTGATCTTTCTCCTATTCAAAATGTTTGATAGAGCGAACGTGACTATCGGAGACAAAGAAGATAGGATGATGATGACCGGGTTGCACACTGTTGCTGACATTTTCTGTGTCGGGTGTGGATCAATCGTGGGATGGACATACGTAAGATCACGAGGAAGTGATAATCATCGTAGTTTATAGGGTAAATTGCGCATAAATACATTTATGAATTGCCCTCAAACACATGACTCCGTAGTAAATTTCCACAAACACATGACCCCATAGTAAACTTTCCACATATAGATGATTACCCGGGTGAATTTTCATGTGTCACCATCGTAGTTTACAGTTGCACGTGTAAGTCATGTGACGAAACCCTCCCAAATTTTTTGATGGTTTCCATCTGTTTATTACGAAAGTGACATGTGAAAATTCGTTAGGGTAGTCATGTGTCTTGAAAATTTACTATGGGGTCATGTATTTCTAGAAATTTGCAATGAGATTATGTGTTCGTGGGCAATTCACAAATTATGTGTAATTTACCGTCATTTATATATTTTCCCTTGCAATTTTTAGTTATTCTGAATATGTATTTCAGGAGAAAGCCCATGAAAAGGGCCAGAAGTACAAGGAAGGGAAATCTGTCCTTGAGAGGTGAATAGAAAGTATATGAATATAGGGATTATTGCAAAAAAATACCCTGAGGCATTCACTTTTGCAACATGTAGCCTTCTTCTTTAATAATTACGAAAAAGTACCCTGAGTTTATCTGTTTGTTGCACTTTGTATAAATTTGTTTCAAAATGACATTTTTACCCTTGGAAATTTAATTCCAAAAAATAATAATTAAAGAACAAAAAATCCATATGAAATTTTGGATTTTTTGTTTTTTACTTATTACTTTTAAGTTTGCAACAAAAAGACAAATGGATGGTACTTTTTTTGCAATTATCAAAGAAAAGGGCTACAAGTTACACAAGATGAAAATCTCAGGTACTTCTTTGCAATTATCCCATGAATATATGTATGAAGAACGGATATTCTAGTTTACTGTCTGAGGTTGGTTTTGGTGTTGTGAAGGTTTAAGATGTCTGGTCCTGATGGAAGCAACTATTGGATAAGTCGTGAAGCACATATCAGCGGGAGTGATGCAGACGATGCTTGATTCGATCCAAATTTCAACTGTACATTCTTCGACAACTGTACTTCAAATCATTTCAAACCCAAACATCTGATTCTAATTTACTTGATCTCCAAGTTCTCTTTGAAGACCTTGTCTTGCAATTTGAATCATCTCAGTTTTTGATGTGAAAGAACTTTTAGTCAAGCATGGCATTTCTGTAATAAGACAGCAAATGTAACAAAATAGTGTATGATTGATGTAGAATATAAGAAAAAGGGCAATCGGAAGAACTGGTCGTGTGGTTTATAGTTTTTGTATGTTGCTACCGTCTTTTAAAAATCGTTGTAAACTGGTATTGTGAACAATTTTTATATTGTACCGTGAATGACATCGAAAATCAAAGAAATATTTGAAAATACTCTTTTCAATAGCAAAGTTTAATACTTGATTAATTTTGGAATATTTTAGTTATATATTTTATATTTTTTTAGTTCTGAAGTTATTTTTTTCTATATATAAGAAGGCGCATTGATAATTAAAAAAATAATAATTCAAGGGAACTTATAATTGCAATTGCAAGACTTGAAGGGACAACCGCAAAAAATTATAATGCGATCTTCATTTTTTGTAACTTATAATCATCTTCTATGTTATAGCAAAAAAACTCTTAACTGTCTTTTTATCGACAATTTTACTCTTATAATTTATATTTAAAAAATAACAAGCAAAAAGCAAAATTTTCATATTCCTTGATTTTCTTCCTCTGTCCCGTACAAAGACTAGAGTAAGAAATTTAAAGGACACATAATGAGATTGTTAAAATTTAAATTTTTAAATGTAAAATCATCGTTAAGAAACAAATTTATACAAAACATAACTAAAAGACAAAATCATTTTTTTTTACAATTATCAAAGAAAAGGATTACATACTCCAAAAAAAATTAACACCTTAACATACTTTTTTGCAATGGTCCCAAAATGAATCTTGTATATAAGGTAGCACCTAACTTCCAGTAACTGCCCACCCACCACAAAGCTCACAGCTCATTCAAATGAAATGGATTAGGTCAAATAGCACAATCCACTCACTATCCTCTCATAATCCCCTCAAAATCAACACAAAATTATTGCTAATTGGTGTTTCCTCAAATTTCAAGTAAACACAAGGACTGAAACTTATGCATATATGGAAGTGAAAATCACAAGTTTCACAGACATATATGCATGTGTTTTTTCCTCGACACCAGAAAGATTCGGTAAACTAATCCAAAAACCCAGTTCATTTCTCTCAGCAAACCATGAGAACAAATCATTGTTGAAGAACATTGATACAGAAACTACATAGAAATAGCCTTGCAAATCTGTATCTTGTGTAACAGAAGGCATAACTAAAGATTGATTTGCTCAACTAATGACTCACATCACCCAAGTAAATAAACCATTCGCTCTGAAAGCTCTGCACCAACGACTCTCATGTATCTATGCAACTGGGTCTCCAAGTAAGCCCTTTCTCTGTCACCAATGGCACGCAATAGGTCCTACGGAAAAAGAAATATTAAAGCCAATGGTTTTCACATAGGTCCTATGCAAAGAGTACATTAAACTTGTATTTCTGTGGCACTGTGTCAAAATTGAAGATTTACCCTTGAAAATAAAAATTCCAAAACTTAATATCCCTTCTTTTTTTTTCTTATTGTGCGTACAAAGAGCACGAAAATCAAGGGATGTGAAATTTTGGATTTCTTTGGTTTTTACTTATAACTTTTAAAACTTAAAATTTCGGGTAAAATCGTCATTTTAAACTGGTTTATACAAAATGCAACAAAAAGACAAGTTCAAGGCACTTTTTTGCAATTATTAAAAAATAGGGTTACAAGTTGCAAAAAGCAAATACCTCAGGGTACTTTTTTGCAACTATCCCTTAAATAAATAAGTTGTGTTAACTGAAATACTCATACCTTGTATCTTACACGAGTTCCTTTCAGCCCAATCAAAATGTTACTGGCATCACCATCCTTGGTTTCAGAGCCTGATTCTTCATCATCAGAGCCTTCAGATTCAGGATCCATTTCTTCATCATCATCATCATTCATGTGGATATCATTTGTGTCTTCCTGTCCATTCTCATAATGTTGTTGCAGTTCCGTGTCATTTGCAGTAAGTTTCAGTGCATCGGATTCTTCATTTTGCAGAATAGGGTAATCCGATAAGACAGCATATCGCTTTCTATCGAGCAGTGGTCTAGAGATATCAAATGGAACCCACCTGAAAATAACATCTTATCTTGTGAATCCAAGTGAACTCTAAAGGAACGGGAAAGGCAACTAGTTGATTAGTGTATAATGGAGAGATTTGGTTGACATTTGAGAAAAAGCAAACATTAGCATTGATAATTAGGACTTTAGGAAGGATAACTGCAAAAAACAATACCCTGTAGTATTTATTTCTTGCAAATCATAGCCTCCTTATATGGTAATGGCAAAAAAGTGCACTGGAGTTGTATTTTGGTTGCACTTTATGTCAATTTGTTTCTAATTGACGATTTTGTCCTTGGAAATTTTAAATTAAAAAGTTAAAAAACAAAAAAAAAGTATAGAATTCACCTCTCTTCATATTCTTCCTGTATCGATTATCAAATTTGACTATCATAATCAAACCAATCAAATTATTTTGATTTGATTATTAATTAATCAATAATTCATGAAAATTTTGATTATGTTAGTAAAGTTTGATAATTAATATTTTCGATTAGGTAACAACAATCACTAATAACCAATTGACTAGTCAAACACACACCCTTGCGTACAAAGAGGAAGAAAATTAAGGGAGATGGAAATTATGATTTTTTTTTTTTTGCTTTTCAAAATATAAAATTTTGAAGGGTAAAATCATCATTTTGAAACAAATTGATACGAAGCGCACCAAAAATACAAGTTCAAGACACTTTTTCGCCATCATCAAAGAAGGTTATGATTATTACAAAAATGAATACTACATGAAACTTTTTTTTTTGCAATTATCCCTAATTAAGACTAGCTTGTATTGCAGTGTAAAATATCAAATTGAAAATCTAGACGTACATACACTCACGAAGTTGGGTAAAAAGTGAGGACTTCACCATAATCACAACAAGTTCAAGGGAAAAATGCAATGCAGATCTTGGCTAACACTGTATAGCAACATGGATGAAGAATTAAGAAAACTTACTGATACCGAAGAGGGCAGAGGAGCTCAGAAGGGCGATACGCCGCTTTATATCTCATCTTGTTGCAGGAGTGAATGTAATAGCCAAGATAATAATACTCAAGACTAGAGCAATGGGCTTGGTTCTCTTTCACCCAACCTATTTCTTGCAAAGCCGAGTACTTTCCTAGGGATAAAAAAGCGAAGTCTGGATCCCAGAATAAGTATTTGCTCGATAGACATTTAGGGAGGATATCCACAACACCAACTGCAACTAGCCTCCCATCAAGAACATATTGCTGATGAAAAGAGCCAAAACCACAACTTGGAACTGTCCCATCACCTGTTGGTGGGACGAATACTAGAGGAGTGTCAACTAGAAACCTTCTGTATGAGGTTTCGGTGACATGACCCGGTTCATCGTTGTGCACTTTGATCTGGTATCTTCTGTACAAGGCAAATTCTTCTGGATCGAAACTCGCCCTTTTCAAATGGATCTCAAGCCTTCGCCTTTTTCTTTGAGGTTTCTCATTTTTCATAGAAGAATCTTTAGTAACAAGTTGAGCACCTTCACTAACCGGATCTTGCTTTCCATAGAAATTGATGTGTCCGTTGCAGGCCTTGACTGACAGACCAGAAGCTCCTGTCAACTGGGCCACTGAACCCACCAGATTTTCCGCAATGGTTTTGGGAGATGGCCTATTTTCTTGGATCCGGCCCAAAGCAGCAGCTATTTGGAATGAGACACTGCTGGTGTATAAAAGATCTCCTGATCCTTGAACCGGTAACTTCTTCTTGGTCTGTGAAACTTTTTTGACAGATGGCTTTGGTAACTGAGCATCTGAAGGGAATTCTCCACTTTCAGTGAATGCACGCATCACATTTTCGATCTGGTCTGACAAGTAATTCATAACTTGGTTTCTCTTCTTCTCTTCATCGTTACCGGGCAGAGATTCATCCGATTTTGTTTTTGGATCCTCCATGAAATCATTTGAGTTTTTCCCATCCAATGCGCCCTCTAAGAACCTACAGATAGATCACAAACAAATACGGGTTTTGTTTCAGGTCTTTCAGATATATCCGTACATTATATTTATAGCTAAATAATAATCTGGAATCAAACGGGTCGATGTGGGTATGGTGAAGGAAGCACCTTTGGATTCGTCTAGAGACTCGAAGCTGCTCCTTTGAAGGGACAAAATCATTAGCTCTAAGACGAATAGTATATGAAGGACAGCATGTCATTTCCATCTCGGGTTTGTACAGGAAACAGCCTGACCTTCTCCAACCTCGGTCAAGAAGATCTATCAAAAGGTGCATTAGAACAAGATGTCTCAATTAAACTTAAATGGCTACCAAGGTGATGAAGTATTAATATAGAAAGATAGAAAAATCATGAAACCATCAAATGCACAAGCGGATATGCTCATTGCCAGTTCAGGAGGGACTTGCATTGTATGCAAATACCCAAAGACACAAATCGACCACAAACTTCTTTGAAATTTGGTTACTACGAGATTTGCATTCAAGAGAGACATGATTGATTCACTAATCTATGGGGATCATGATTGTGATAATAAAGAGAAAACTCGCACGAGTCATAATCATTGTCACAAATACACCATATGCATCAAAAACCAGCAGACAGAACAGGACACAAATGCAATAGATAACGATAAGTATGAGAACATGAATCGGATCACACTAGATGATATTTAATGCACCAGCTAGGACCGAGAAGGGATGAGGTGCAGCTAGTGGTCGTTCTTTTATGGACCTTGGATGTCAAAAAATAACAATAAGAATTTAGCATTACAGATAAAGAAGCAAAAAACAACCTTGGTAATCATCAACTGTAATGCTATGTGCCCACAGACCTGCAAAAACAAGCCACGGGGAAGAAAAAAGAACCATGAGTAATAGTATATTACTAAATGACTGCACACAAAGATAAAAGCAATCTAGTTACACTAAACAAGCTAAAGGCCTGATTTTCAAAATGGAATTCCTCTTTCTGTGTATATGTCATATCCTAAAATACTCTGTATCACTAAACTATTTGACGTGACAAGTGACTCCGGTACATCCTTTCTTTGACCTAGAAGCTTATACAATTGAGGTAATAAGCTAATAAAATGTATTTTATCTGGAAAACTAGTTTTACGCCATGTTTTGATTATTGTATTAAAACTTAGATTATTCATCGTATCTCTCAAATACACCCTTCAGCTGCTTAGTGAAGTTTTAGGCTCAAATGCACTTTAACTGACACAATTCCCAGATGCAAACCCAAACAAACATCAAAAGGGAAACTCTGACAATTTGAATTTTTGGTCGAGAAAAGTTTTAGGGAAAACGTTATTTACATACCCACTTGGACCTTTCGCTATCCAAAACCCCCTAAAGGTGAGTAGTTATCCGTAATACACTATCCCCTTTCGTTATTAATCAAAAAACCCGGATTCGCACAGAACACTGTCACCTTTCTCAATTATTAGTGATTTTTTGGTACAAAGTGACCCAAATCCTGGTGTTTTTTATGATAAACGAAAGGTAACCTCTCACCTTGTGTGTATTTGAGAAACAAAAGTCAAGGGGGGTGTTAATGAAGTTACCCCAAAGTTTTACATTCAGCAACCAAAAGTCTCAAAGCTATGTCAAATTATATACTGCTTTCAGTTCCTAGCTTCAGCTGACATCCTCAATCCTCATAGGCAATGCTTAGTGTGTTGGACCAAACCATGATTAAGCTAGTTCAATTCAAAACATACACACCATTTCTGCAACATTTACCACCCATCACCCCCATCAAAGCACAAAATTCACCACTCAACACAACTGTGAAATTCAAGTAGACAACACCAGAAAAGGCAATAAATTCGATAACCCACAACAGAAATCAATCGAAAACAATCAAAGAAACGAAAACACAATCCGATCACTACCCAATTGCACAAATCAATCGAAAAATAAAATTCAGAAAGCTGACCGTGAGAGATGCTACTGCGACTAGCGGATCTACAATACCCACAAGTACTCTTCCTCCGGCCGCAATCCTCCACCACGCTCTGACCTCTGTTGGCGATGCCACCGGTGCCGCTATTGCTACTGCTAGCCTCGTTTCTCGCCATTTTCGATTTCTCCATCGCCGTCAACTCTTCTTCAATGGGGGATTTGGGGTTTTTGCAGCAAAACGACGTAGTCTGACCCATCCATCCTCTCCTAAGTCTCTCAGTGTCAACCTCGATTTTCAAAGCTTCATCGCGATCCTTACAGAGACTGCGCCATCGTCGTCATCATCATCTTCGTGCCTCTTCTGATGTTTTTTTTTCCTTTTTATTTTCGTTTTCTTCTGCTGAAATTTTATTTCTGGTTTTGCTTTTGAGGACACATATTCTACGAATTATCAGAAAGTGACCTGTGAATGGTGTTTATATTCTTTTTCGAAGGAAAGATTCATCAAAATTAATAAACCTTATAAATAGGACTACACAAGCGTTGCATCCATCGATCTCAAAAATCCGAGAAACAATTAGTGCGATGATAGCTCTCGATAGGGCGACGCAGCGTCTAGACACACAAGTACCAAGTCGTTCTTTCTTCTCGGCAATCCAAACAGAACCACCGGAAGAGAGAGCCAACTGATAACGCCACCAATGGTGACAGCCATAGCTCTCGGAGATCCCCCGATCAAAGACGGGTATTTGACGACGGGAATTCGAAGATGGGAACACAAAACGAAAAAACTAAACAGTACAACGACAACAACGAAACTAAAACACTCAAGGCCGGTCTCAAATGGTTGGGGCTGAGAGCGGAACGAGGGGGGAGATGGATAGCGCCGAAGAAACAAATCTGATCCGCTTGAAGCAAGGGCACGAGACAGGCCGGATGAGTTCGGTAAAGTAGGAACACGTCGATTATGGAGTTCCGGCAACAGATGGGAACAGAACTGATCGTCAAGGCGGATGAGAATCGTGGCAAAAAGACAAGGCCGAAGGAGTTCAGGGCATCGCTGTCGGGACAAAAATCCGGAGGGCGACACGACAACCGCTCGTCGTCGTCGAAGGGGAAAGTCGGGAGAGGGGACCAAGACAGGATCTAGCCGGAGGCAGACGGGTAGGAGTAGAATAGGTCGGAGGGGGTCGAAGCCGGTATGAAAGGACGGAGGGGGTGGACGGTAGCCTACAGATCCGATCATCGTAGCGGCGGGGCTGACCCACCCCGCGGGCGCAGCCA
>JAYMSV010000120.1:0-21741 GCA_036897745.1 Erodium moschatum
TACTAAAGTGAAAACAAAACTCACTCATCGAAACGAAAGTGTGTCAAAATTTTCTATTATCATTGTTTGTGATGTCAAACCAACTTAACTAAAAACTTAAGTTGATGGTTCAATATTTAGGGGTGATCTTAATAGGCTGCACTTACACATTTTCTTAATTAACTACTCCTAAGTTTAGAATATTTTTGAAAACCACACTAAGTTTTTTTAGTCCCAGTTTACCCCAACACTGTCAACTTTTGGGTACAAAGATACCCTTATATAAATAAAAACAAATGGGGTAGACTAAGACAAAAAAACTTAGTGTGATTCTCAAAAACCTTTCAAACTCAAGGGTAGTTAATTGAGAAAAGTGCATACTTACCACTTAGGGGTAGCTTAGTGAGATTATCCCCGATATTTATTCTTCCAAGGGTTGGAGATCAATTTTTGTCGTGGTTGAACTTGAAGATGAACAGCCAGAATTGGGTTTGTTCTTGTTTACCATCGGTGAAGTGTTGTGAAATCAACAAGAACTTTAGAATGTACTTTGGCCGATCAAAATGCAAACCATAAATTCCCACAAACAAGTAAATATCTTTCTACTGATACGCTCTGTTGCTGATTCAGGCAGAGAAACAAATCGAGATGTACACAAGGCAAGGATTTTCGGGTCTGCCTATCTGCATGGCGAAGACCCAATACTCATTCTCACACAATGCTGCTGATAAAGGAGCTCCTTCTGGGTTTGTGCTGCCAATAAGAGATGTGAGAGGCAGCATTGGCGCAGGATTTATCTACCCATTAGTTGGGACAATGAGCACGATGCCGGGGCTCCCGACAAGGCCCTGCTTTTACGACATCGATCTTGACACCGCCACTGGCAGGGTCATCGGCCTATCTTAAAGCTCTTGTAGGAATGCTCAGTCTGTATGTTAGTCTGGCTTTTTTCTGCTGATGATGTCATGTTTTGCCTTTGTGTGTATCTTATGTGGTATTAAACTCTATGATCTTACTTCACAATAAAGAGGAAAATATATTCTTCATTAATCATTCCTAGGAATAATTATGTTTAATTTCATACTTAGTTTTCAAATAACTACACTAGGTTTAAAATTTCTTTCAAGAGTCACTTAATTAGTATATTGTTTTTTCACTGCCAATAATTTTGTAAAAAAACGGTTAGATTTTAGGGTTAATGTTTTGTAATTGACGAAACTGCCCCTTTGTGTTAAAAAGACCAAACTGCCCTTGTGCTACTTTTGAAAATACCTTGTCAACTCTGCAGATCATGAATCCCTTCTACCTTTAGGTTCAATTCCATGCTCACTCTCTCCTCGCTCATCAATTAACCGATTTCAATTCATTACCTTCATTTTAAATTACCAGCAATTCCATCACTACAACTAAACCCACTCAAATAAAGTCTCTGTCTTTATTCATGTTCCTACACTTTCCCAACAACCAAACATCAAATTAGAAAAATACCCAGATCAAATTCATCAAGTAAGAGGCTGAACTATCTGGGTCTAGAAGGATCAGTTTGGGTTTCAACAAACTAATTAGGGTTAAATATTTTACTTGTGGAAATGTAATGTGATGAACCAAATTCTAACATGAATAGAGAGAGAGTGGACCAGCCAAAAATCTGGTCCGAGCAATCCTGGCGCCGAAAACTTAACTGTAAGGATAACAGATTTCCCTTCTTCCACGTGTCGGACAACTAATGATCCACGTGTCAAACCTGGAAGATAATTAAATGATTATTTTTATTTTGTCGCTTCACACAAACGGAGCAGTGCTTCTTCTTCTTCTTCTTTTTCTTCATTGTGGTGGAGAGTGCAAAAATGGCTCCCCAAGCTAGTTCGATTCTGGGGTTTCTATTGAACTCATCTTCGCCAACCACATTTTCGCCGTCACCAGTACTCAATCCAATCATCAGAACTTCATGTCTTCTCAGAATCTCAAAGCCCAGTTCCAGATCCTCTCGCGGTGTGAGAAATCTTCGCCTCACTCGATCTTCACTTGTCGATCAGCAAGCAGAAATGTCCTTCACCGAACCTGAAAATCGGCTCATCGAAGCCCTCATCGGCATCCAGGGCCGTGGCCGATCCGCTTCTCCTCAGCAGCTGAATGTAACTAAGCATTGAGTTTCTCTATCGACTTCACCATTTCGGTTTTCGCCCAATTTTGTTGAATTTCGTCATTTCTGTGCAGGAAGTGGAGCAGGCCGTGAAGGCTCTAGAAGGGTTAGAAGGAGTGTCTGATCCGGTTGGTGATTTTTACCTCTATTTTTTAATTTTGATTTTATTGTTGAATTTGTTGATAATAATTCTATGATGAGTTGCTAATTACTACTTAGAATTGGAACTTGCTTAATTTCTTCTTCTTTACATGGAAATTGAGTTGAAATTTTGCTCTGATTTTGATATTTTTTTGGGTTAATTGCGAAAAACTACATTATGTATTGTCCACGTCCATATTTTTGACCGAATATTCCAAATTTTGTAAGTAAACGACCATGGTCAAAAGATAGTGTAGTTCAAAATTGTGGACAATACATAATGTAATTTTTAGCGATTAACCCTTTTTTTTTGTAATGTTATAGTGCTATGGTTGTGTATTGTTTCTTGTGATTATGATAATTAACAATGCTTAATATATTGATCATTAGCTACTATGTACAGACGAGTTCAGACTTGATCGAAGGTAAATGGCAATTGATGTTTACAACTAGACCAGGAACAGCATCTCCAATCCAGGTTAGATGTTCGGATTCTGGCTCAACTACCCCAAGCTTATTGATAAGGAATATATATATTCTTTTATCAATCATCTAGCATAATGTGCTATCTCCATTCTATATTCTTTTCAACATGACACACACGAGTGATTAGATTGATTTCCCTACAACAACCGTTTTTTAATCTTCTCCGAATCACTGAAACAACACTGCTTCTCCTAGTTGTCATTGTCAATATGAATTTATCTGCAAGTAACGAAAGAGCTAAATTTACCAACCAAAAAATAGGAGGCCCTTAATGTTGATATGCCTTTCATCTTTTGGGCATAAACACATTTACTTCTTCTGTCAACCTTTTTTTTCCATACTTGGTGGTGATGTTTGTATGATGTGATTTATGTGAAATGTAGAGAACATTCGTGGGGGTTGACTTTTTCCGGGTATTTCAAGATATATATCTCCGTACGAACGATCCTCGTGTATCAAATATTGTAAGATTCTCTGATGCAATAGGTGAGCTAAAAGTTGAGGTATGACTCTGCTTAAACCATCATAATTATGTATTTTATTCTACATGCATATTATATATGCACTGATATTTACATATACAGATTTTGGTATATAGTTTACCGTATATACTCAGTATGTACCTTTCAGTGACTGAGTCCATGAACACTTTCTCAATCATACAGGCTGCAGCATCAATTAAAGATGGAAAGCGCATCCTTTTTCGGTTTGACAGAGCAGCTTTTTCGTTAAAATTCCTTCCATTTAAGGTGCCGTACCC
Source organism: Erodium moschatum (assembly GCA_036897745.1). Taxonomy (NCBI): domain Eukaryota; kingdom Viridiplantae; phylum Streptophyta; class Magnoliopsida; order Geraniales; family Geraniaceae; genus Erodium; species Erodium moschatum. The sequence goes on from JAYMSV010000120.1 coordinate 3,510, forward strand.
TGTTCCATTTAAGCTACTGGGAGATGAAGCAAAGGGTTGGTTAGACACCACATACTTGTCCCAATCTGGAAACCTCCGTATTTCAAGAGGAAATAAGGTGAATAATCAGTTTGTTACTTGGCTATCTTATACTTCAGTAATTTTGCATATATTTTTTGTAATTACTCTATGATTTACTGAGCACATTTAGCAATCTTTTGTAGTGCAGGGCACCACCTTTGTGCTACAAAAGAAAACCGAACCTCGGCAAAGATTGCTCTCAGCCATTTCTACAGATACAGGAGTCAAAGAGGTAAGACTGACAATTTTTACTTTTCATGGTAAATGTTGAAACATGTGTTGCTTTTATGTAGTGATATGAATCTCCCTTTTTTCTAATTCTTCTTAAACCATGACCTTCCCAGGCAATCGATGAGTTTCTCTCCTCAAATCGTACTAAAGGTGAACAAGAACTCCTGGAGGGAGAATGGCAAATGATCTGGAGTTCACAGGTATACTTGTGCTGGTAGTATTTTTTACTTTGTCATATGTTTATAAAAAAACCGGTGTTTTATGAAGGTCAATTTATCATTTTCACTAACACACCATGACTAAGTTAATAATGCTACATTCTAATTCACAATGTTCCACAAATTTACAGTATCACGTAGATAGTATAATCGGTGTAGACGTTTAGATGGACCCCCACTGTTTCATATCAAATAAAAGCATTATAGTCTATAGATGAGAAGATGTGGAAAGGTTACTAGTTTATTAAGGATTATTATTAGGGTTTAATTCACTCCCATTTTTTAACATGTGTATTTGTTGTAACACACTCAGAAAAGCGATAATGTTATTGGTAATTGTAACATACTTTACTAACCAAGACGGGTAGTGAATAATTGTCATACGACAACAGATTTAGCATAGTGCACTTATTTTTCGAATTGGGGGGAGTATTAAACTAATTGCACTGTTGCTAGTTTAAAACAAATTTATTAGTCAATCTATATTATCAATCTAAACCTGAAAATCTCAGCTCCTTACTAATTGCAGGTGGAGACGGATAGTTGGATAGAGAATGCTGGCAATGGTCTCATGGGAAAGCAAGTAAGCATCAGATTGAGGCTCACACTATACTTCTCAGTTTCTTATGTTACAAACATATGTTTCTTTTCTTTTTATGGGAAACCTTGATGGATACTTGGATGCCTCGAACTTTCAATGTCATTGATTAGGTTGTCAAGAAGGATGGGCAACTGAAATTCCTGGTTGACATCTTGCTTGGGTTCAGATTCTCCATGAATGGGACCTACGTGTAAGTTCCTCACTCCTTTGACTGAGAAACGTTTATAAAAATAAACATTACAAGAAACATATGTGTATCTGAGTTAAGAACACCACCATTATATCAGATAAACTGTAAGAATGAGATCCTGTATAGCAAGAAATCAAATTTGAAGAGGATACTAGTAATCCCCATCTATATGTTGTATTACTCTTCACAATAGCGCTTAAAACTAAATTATCTACGAGGTACACAAAGATACCGAGTTGATGGTTTGCCTTGTGTTTGTAACATTGGCAGGAAGTCTGAGGGCAATACGTACAAGGTTGTGATGGATGATGGGGCTATCATTGCCGGACCATTTGGGTATCCTGTAGAGATGGAAAGCAAGTTTGATCTAGAGTTGCTGTAAGACTTCACATAACATAATTGCATCTTCTTCTATTATGATTTTTGGCTGATTAGACACAATCTCACGGTATGATATATATGTCAAACCGATCACTACAGGTATAGCGATGACAAGCTTAGGATCACTCGGGGATACAGCAACATTGTTTTTGTGCATACCCGTTTGGATGGATCAAAGTAGCAACCATGACATACTTGAGGGCTTGATCAGAACAAATGTGTAACATTTAGTCTTCACTTACATTTTATATTTCAGCATAGTATCCTCCCTTTGTATAGATGAAAAATGAAATGTGTGTTTCCAATAACTATTTACTCCGAGCTGAGTATTAAACAGTAAATTCGCAGCTGGCCAAGCATTGATATGATATGAAGCAGCTGAGAATGGAATAGTTGTGATGAATGTGTATATAGGTAGAGGCTCATACTTTTGATTTCATAATAGTTGTGATGATTGTGTATATAGGTGCTGCTCATACTTTTGATTTATATGAAAGCTCTTAGAAGACATACCATAAGTAAATTTTTACAAGATGTTGGAGAAAATTAAATGTTCAAAACAAGAAAATCAAAATCTCAATCCTCATGTTGCATTCTTGCCGGTATAATTTATGCGATTCTCTGGGTTTGATGGTTTGCAACACCATATGCAAAATCCGCATCCCATAGACCCTGAAAACATGATGGCTTGCACAACAACAAATTTGTTTCAAGAGAAACAATTCTTGTCTTTGGTAACACAACAAAAATGTTTCAAGAGAAACCATCAAAGTGTTTGGTAACCATCAAAAAGAAACACGATGGATGTTTGGTAACCATCAAACAGAATGGATGCAAACGGTTCTTGTTTAGTAACCGTCACAAAGAAACACAATGGGTGCAGTAACATACTAAAACAAATTATTTTCATCAACAAACAAATTAATGCTAATAATATGGTTCATGATTCAAACAACACCGGAATGACAAAGAGAAGATGCAGGAGTGCATTACAACCACTAATTTCTCCTTACAAATCTACACTCTACAACCATTGGAAAGAGACATATGCACACCTAACTATCCTCAACCCGAACTCACAATACAGTGAGGATAGACCAAGGAAGCACGAAGCTAGTTCTTATTCTTCCCATCTGCTTCCAAAAAAGATGACAAAATCAAAACCAAAAAACTACATCATTAGCAAGGATATATCCATAATAACAGAAACCTACAAGATAAGAAAGTTTCACCCAAGAAACAACTGTCCAGAGAATAGACTATGTTACAGGACGAGTAGTGAGATAAGTCACATTCTCAATGCTCTTCTCTGAGTATGCCTACGCCTTGCTCACAGTTCCATCTTTGACTTGTTCTCCAGTTACCAACTATTACCTGATTCTTCATCCTTAAAGTCATTATCCTTTTCAACCTTATCTTCTCCTGCTACTGATCTATCACCTGATTCTTCATTCTTGAAGTCATTTTCCTTTGCAACCATATCTTCTCCAGCTACCAAATCAAAACCATTACCTGCTTCTTCATCTTTTGAAATTTCATCTTCTGTGAATTTGTTCCTCACTTGTTTTTTTAACTCATCCTCCTTCAAAAGCGAATTTCCAGTTCCAATCTCTTCCATATAAACATCCTGTTGAGCTTCCCTATCCGAAACTCCATGATCACCCTCTAACTTCAAATCAACATTGACATTCTTTTCTTCCACATTTTCAGAAACATACTCCATCTCCTCATTATTGTCATCACCAGTGGCACGAACATCAGAACCTCCCTCACTATCATTCTCAGAACCATTCTCCACAACCTCCTCGTTCGCGTATTCTCCCACATGATGATGCCTCTCAAAAAACTGCATCCTTCTCCTCAAATCAGCCAACTCCCTCTCCATCAAGAAAAGCCTCTCCTTGAGAGTCAAATTTTCCTCCTCCAATTGAGCTATGTGGGAATCCTGGTCATCCACCCTACTCTCCAAGACATTATTATAGTCACCCCCATAACTCGGATATATCATCTCAAAACGGCTCAAATCATGGTCCAGCCTCCTCTCCACCTCCACGTGCTCCTCCACGTCACTCTCACTTGAACCACCTTCTTCCTCGTCTTCCTCATCATTGACCTCAGCATCATGTCCGGGAGACCTAAGCCTGATCAACCCTTTCATCGACCCATACCCATCAACCCCCCATTCCTCCTTTGCCATATCCCCCAACACCTCCCTGGAGGGTGAGAAAATGGGTGTAGGCAGCACAGCAGGGGTCACAGGGTACGGCGACACCAACGAAGCAATCCCACCTGATTTCTTAGCTCTGATAATGTAGGAGGTAGTGTTCCGAGGAGCATATGGAGCAAACCTATTATTGAACTTCTTTTTTGGGTAAAATTTCCTAGCTTTCATGCGATTTTGGGACTGCAATTCATTAAGAGTTGGAGGTTTGTACCCTCCAGTAGCATTTGGACCACCAAGACCAACACTGGGCATAGGTTGTTCCATTCTTCTCTGGTCCATGCGCTTATCACCACCAGCACCACCATTTTTCTTGTAGTTCCAGTTACTTCTGGACTTCATAGATGAAAAGCTAGGCTTCTGACTCTGGAACTTCATCATCTTGTTAGGGTCAAGAGCCATAGATTGCTGCTGTGACCATCCTCCATTGTAGCCCCTACTGTTCATCAGCATCTGAGATTGATTCATCATCTGGGTTTGATTCATTACCTGACTCTGCCCCATCATCTGAGCTTGCTGCTGCATAATCGGCGGCGGCTGGCTAGGCATATGGCTCTGCTGCTTCTTCATCAGCTGCGACGTCGGAGGATTCATGAGCTGAGACTGGTCGTTCATTTCGCCGGAAAACACCAAAACCGACTCGACTCAATTTCAATTCCGATTAAGGTTTGGATTTATTACCGAGAAATCAAAACCTAGACGATCGAAATTGTTGATTTGTTATCAATCGATTGAAAATCAGTGCGAAGAAACGAATCGGAAACGTGAAAGCAGTGAAGAGCTGTGGTTCAATTTTGGATCTGAATTCAAAACTGATTCATTTTCTCCACCAGATCTTTTTAGGTTTCTTTTGGAAACGTCTCGCGGTCTTCGTTGAACCGGACAATCTACTCGTGAAGCATTATAAATAGAGGAGGAAAAGGAGATCCAACGGTTAGATCGTCGAGCTCCATCTTGACGGCTGAGATTGAAACGCGTGTCTCCGTTTAAGATTAGGACACGGAGTTAAGATTCGTGATTTCTGTAGAGTTGTGAACCCTACAATTGATGGAATTCCTGAAATAGATAAATCTTCCTTTCTTTCCAATAAAAGAAAAACAATTGCTCGTTTGATTTTGACTTGATAATCAGCTTAAATCTAAATATGAATATAATTCTGGATTTATCATTTTATACTTAAATTGATATTTTTACTGTTGTAATCAGGTAAAAAAAATGTTGATATGTTCAAATTCAGTTTTTATCATGTCATATAAGGTCTGTCAGAAATCTGTCAAAAAACTCTCTCTAGCAACAAAGAAGAAACCCAAAACCCTAGCCGTCATCGTTGATGACGGCGGGTCCCTCCTCTTCGTTTTTTCGTTTTGTTTCTTATTTACTCTTTGTTTTTCTTTCTCTTATGCAGTTGTCTCGCTCTGCGCCCCGATTTAGGGTCGGCATAATCAAGTTTTGGCATTGGATGAAGTCGATTTATGGGTTGCCCATTTGGATGAAGTTGTGTTATGAGCCAACCTTGCGGGGGAAGCTGTTTTATGGGTGAACCTTACGGGGGACGTCGGTGTTTGCGCTAGCGCATAATGCATCTTAACGATCACATCTAAACGCAATCACATGCGTGGGAGGGACATCTCGTATGTTTTTGGCGAATCAAGACGACGAACCAACAAAACTAGAACGGCCCATCGTGAGAGCTTTGGGTTTCAGAAGAACTGGTATCATAGGCTCCGTAGTTTAGTTTTATGTATTCGTTTATGTGTTTATTTGGTTTCTGTTTCTTTTCTTCTACGATGCAAAGTAGAATTTTTTATACATCCACACGCGTCAATAGAGCTACGAGTGTACTAGACTATATTCTTCTATTATAAAATTGGAGTCATTGCGTTGAATAAAAACATCTATGTCTCTTGGTTTAAAAAAAATCATGTCATACATAAGATTATCATATCTTTCTGTAAAAAAAAGATTATTCATATCTTTGGCGTCAAAAAAGGAATTATCATAACTTTGAACCTACCGTAACTTTATTCCACGTCTCAATAAAATAATAAAAAGATTTGGATAGGTGCGTGGAAGAGGCAATCTTTTGAAAATATATTACAACGTAAAATTTGTGTTTTACAACTTAAATCGGAATTAACAAAAAATAAGTCATAATAACTCAGAAAGAATAATTTTGTTAGATAGATTTAGGATATATCTACTTAATTAATTGACATTCTTCTATAATATGGGTGTGTTGTGATTCACAAAGACAACTTCGAAAACCAAACACCTCTTAATTATAATCTGTTTCAGTCTAGAGCAACCAGAAACTCAGCAAAGGTACAAAACTCAGCATCTAAAATAAAAGTCTAGAAATTTTTGTAGCCAAGAAACAGCATAATAAGTAAATTGTTGGAAATGAAACATGACAAAGCTTAACGCTTCTTGGAGACACCAACAGTCTTTCCCCTACGACCAGTAGTCTTGGTGTGCTGGCCACGAACTCTCAGACCCCAGTAGTGCCTCAACCCACGGTGGTTCCTGCAGTCAAGACCATTGTTAAACCACACAGCAACAAAAACACACGAGCTTATCATACGAACATAGGATCATTTTTATCATGGAATAACAAGAAGTGTAACGGAAACAACGCAACACAAGGACTAGAAAACATTTTATCAATGGAAGACCCTGACATAAATTTATTTGATAATTGATAGTCGCAGAAATTCAACAATTTGACACATGTATGTAGTACAGCATGGAATCCCTGAAATGGTTCTACTTGTTTTACTTTTTAAGGCCAATTTCATCAATTGAGAATAGATAGTGCAGCAGAAAGGGTTTATAAATCATGATTGGTTAGTTATATGAAATGCAATTTCTAATGTTTATAAACTTATACCATAGGGAAAAAGGCCAATTGGTCGAGACACTACAAATTTCTGGCCAATTTAGTCACTCAAGTATTTGTCACTGGGGCAGCAACATAATCCATAACATTGATTAAAATTATTGTTGCACTAAATTGGTCAAATTTAAAATTCTGTAAATAGTTACAGGCCTAAATGGCCTTTCCCTTGTATCATATATACAGAGAGGGAAAGAGATGGATAACATTTAGCCAAAACTATTATAAAAGGTTAACGAAAAGGTATTAAGACAAATTACCTGATCTTCTTCAGTCTTTCCAGATCATCCCTCAGCTTCATATCCAGTGCATTTGAAACAACCTGAGAATACTTTCCATCCTTGTAATCCTTCTTTCTGTTCAAAAACCAATCTGGGATTTTGAACTGACGAGGATTAGCAACGATGACCATAAGGTTATCCAGCTCAGCAGCAGTTAATTCACCAGCCCTATAAGTAAAATGCAACCAAAAATTAGCCCAGTTGGAAAATCAGTGAATCATAGTAGTGAGTAGTTAGCACAGTATGAAGATTCAGTAAACCAGTGGCAAATTACTCAGAATAATTTCATCAAAGCCGACTACAAACAAAATTAAATGTATAGTTATGAGATGTACATATACATAACTGATTGAAAACTAATAATTGATGACCACGGTTTAAAACACCCAGAAAAAGGTAAAATCCATACCAATTCAACATCTTACCACCATCCCAAAGAGTTAAAATCTCATTTTGCATTTGGCAAAAAAGTAATAGTCTTAGTTCCAACATAACTGACCACTTTCCAATTGAAATAGGAAACTATGCATGAATTACAAACAACATGCTTGTATAAGTTATTCAAACACCTTAGCAAGTGTGAAACATGGAGGGAAAATGAATCATTCACTTCACCAATCCTTATTTTAGCTATAAATCAAAGATGACACGTATTTTATGTAGCAGAACAGCCAGGTCTAACTAAGAATGGATATCATATGAATCAATAACTAATTTATATACCCAAAAAAGAGCAAAGTCTATATTCAATTTGAGATAATTGAGTTCAGCAAAGATATCATCAAGAGAGACCATCACTCCACAAAGCTGACTAGTATTGTAATTCAGAAACCCATAAAAAAAATCTAATCTTATAAGAATTAACATCAGTTTCTCACCAACCAAACAAAAAACGCCAATTTACACCGTAATCAAGACTAATCAAAAATGGGGGGAAGGAGCAAACCTCTTGTTCATGTCAACATCGGCCTTCTTGCAGACAATGTTGGCCAATCTCCTCCCGATACCCTTGATTGAGGTCAGGGCAAACATAATCTTCTGCTTTCCATCAACGTTAGTGTTCAGCACACGCAAAATGTGCTGAAACTCCTCGTTCGCCACCAGACTCTGCATTCAAACACATTTCAAATAAGAACTGAAGATTCGACTCAGATTACGAGATTAAATCACAGTTTCAAATCGTTCAAGCAGATTCAAAGAGGCAGGAGATGGATATAAGTGAGAGATCGAAACCTAATTACCATTTTCAAGCAGATGCGATTTGCGAGAGAGAGGAGAGCGGCAGCGAAGAGTGTTTTGGCAGACGAAGCTGTGAGCACGATGCTAGGGTTTTTATGTTACCTTCAGTGTGACTAGGGTTTCGATTTGTAGGGGATGCAATAAGACGATTATAACCTTACTCGAATTTTAAAGAGACAACCATATCCCTAGATTCCTTACCCATTTTTTTACAAAGCAACTGTTTAAAATGCAATGTAAACCTAAAATGCCACCTAACCACCATATTCCCAATAAAATATATACAAAAATTTGATTAATTGAATTCAAGATTGCTCTTTATGTAGAAATTGATTTTTATTTTTTTCTAACAATAATTTATATTTTATCAGAGAGAAAGGAATGCATTAAAAAATGGCGATATGGATCCTGGGATGGGAGCCACACACCGCCAAACCAAGTTCCAACAAAATCAGAATAGAAAAACAGCTAAAAAACAGAGAAAGCAGAAATAAAGCCTCCCCCGGTCCACCTCAACAACCAGCAACCTTCCAGACTAGCAAACAAATACCAGACCTGTCAGGAGAGACAAGCACCAAACAGAATCGAGGGACAAAGCGCTGAGCTCCCAAAACATGGCGAGAGAAGCCTTAGGTGTTCCTAGTCAACACAACAACTGGAGCCTCGATCCACTCGAGAAAGCTAAGCTGTTGGGCGGCCACTCTCAGGCTGGAAAATGACCCTTGTTTAACTCTAGCAAGAAGAATGTTTGGTTCGATGGAAACGGATCCGGAGAAGACGCATCGGTTGCGTTCCAACCAGATGCCCCAGAGACAAAAAAACTCGATAATTGATTGAACCCATTGAGAGAGACTCGATTAAAATGATAGATGAACAAGATTTTAGAGATAATTCCAGTTGTAGTTAAATTTTAATTTGAACAATTGAATATTAAATGTATGACCACTTGATCAAATAAATTATTTTAGCATAGGAATCCGGAGATCAATGAATTGTGTTTTTTACTTATTAAACTACTATCATATTGGGTAGAAAAATTATGAATATCTTGTGTTTGTAATCATATGATTACCTCACATAAGAGCATCACGGAGTGAAATTGAAAGTATATTTACATCAAACAAAAAGAGTCAATACAATAAGCACCAATTTCAACTATAAAACACAGTAATAAATATTACCCATTAACCATTAATGTAACAACCTTACAAAACGATCCTTAATTTCAACAAGACAACAATGAGAGAGCAGACACAAGTTTAGTTAAAGTTAGTTTCAATGGACAAAATCGCCACTCTCTCATGTCATGCAATGCTAATTACTAATTACAGCATCGCCTACAACAAGTATTAACAAAAGTCCATGTCATCGGATCCAATTACTCTTTGCTTCTTGAAGACCGATCCTTCCTCTGCCCGCCAAGAATACGAGAAATCTGCAGGCCTCTGCTGAAAGCTTGGTTGAAAAGCATACGGGTCTGGAACTCTGAAACAAAAGGAAACCATGCCAGGAAGGCAACCGGAGTAAACAAAAGCAAGCCCATGACAATCTCATAACCGCAAGCTAGCGTCCGGACAGAGCCCCAGAACCCGAATCTCCGAACGACGGGCTTACAAGCTTGAGCAATCTGCAGAAAGGGTGAACAAAGTATCTAAGGAAACAAGTTTTGGAATACCAGTGAGAAAATCTATTGAACAATGTCTACCAGTGAAAACGGTTTGCAACTAGTCTCTTTGGGATTTTTTTTATCTCTACCAGCTATTTGTTGGGTTAAGTGGCAAAAATAGAGCTCTCTCATGGTCTTGAGCCCAAGTCTTATACATTTAAATCATTGCTGATAAAAAAAATACTGGCTTACCAAAAGCAACCCCCAACCGGTTGGCATGAAAGCAAGAATGCAAACAATCATGTCTTGCACCGTCATATCGAGGAGGACAATCAAAATGACAAGTATTGCAACAAAAGTAAGGAATATCAATCCTTTGATTAGCCGGAACATAAGTTGGAAATTCGCACTGAACTTTCGCCTTCCAAGAGATACAGTCTGGAGGAAAACATGCATAGTTCATTAGCTTCAGAACCAAAATATTCGAAAACCCCACTGATATGAAATTTACTGGTACTTCTAGGTAAGGAGATAGCATCAACAAGGACATAACACCATACAGAAATAAGGGATAATGGCAAAAAGTACCTTGTACCATTTTTTTTTTTGCACGTTGGTACTCTCATATCTTTAAATCGATGCATGTTGTGGCCCTGAACTTATATTTTGTTGCACTTTGTGTCAATGTATTCCAAAATGGTGATTTTCCCCTTGAAAGTTCAAACTAAAAGTACATAAATAAATAAAAATTGGTTGCAAATTCGACCATCATAATTAAAAATTTCATTCTACTAACCTAATCAAGTCAATTAAATTCTGAACTATTTATTTTTAATTTAAGATTTCAAGGGTAAAATTGTCATTTTAGAACAATTTGACACAAAATGCAACAAAATAAAAGTCACCTTTAATTGTCATTTTTAGTTTTTTGCCTTTATCCCAGCAAATAACTCGACATCCTAATATTAAATCTCAAACAATATTAAAACATAATGGAAACACGCAAACTCACCTTCATCACAAACAATATGAGAAAAATCACCAGCCATGACACACCATAGACCTATAAAAAAAAGTGAGAAGATAGTGATTAGCTTCACAAGTGCTACAACAGAAAAAAGATGAACAAATGGTGACAAAGGAGTTACCAAAACACTCTTGGTCTTTGTAATCTTCAAGTTCATATGATACACAAGTCCATACTGATAGATGAAGAATCGTAAAGATAATAGAATCTCAACTACGATTCCACGTTTCCCAGAAAAATGAAGATGCTCTTGCTCCTCCTCCCACCATGACTCCCAACTTTTTTCTGACGGGACACCAATACCTCCACGGTTGCCAATCCACTTATGCCAATCGGTCCAGTCATCCAAAATCTTTTGCCACTCAAAACCTGAAGGATTGAATAGGAAAGGAGCAAAGAGCCAAGTTCCGACCATAAACCACATGGATCCAGTGATCAAGAGATAAGCAACTGTACTCCTGTAAGTATGACCAAAGATCTGGTAGACAAGAAGCAGAATCATGAGCTCAAGACCCTTGACAAAGTGGCTACGGGAATAGAGCCTGTAGTTGTCTGCAAATTTTGCATGGAAGACGACAAATCCTCGACCTGTTGCTCTGTATTTTGCACCTCCATGAAGCAATGTTCTTCCATAGTAGTGGGTCCGTGTCCCAAGAGAAAATGTGAAAAACACTGGGGCTAATTGCAATTGCATTAGTATAAACTCACTTAGTGCGGTTCGGAAACCCCTCTCCAAGCCAATCTCCATCAGCATAGGCAATGCCATCAAGAACCCGATTTGGACAAAAGATTGAGAAGCAAGAGCCACTTGAAGAGGCTTATTGTTACGAATTGCCGGTTGGGTACTCAACCCTTGTTCGAGTCCACTAAGAACAAGGTAGAGGCGGCCATATAGGAAAACATATACCGTGAGAACAGTTATCTGTCATAAGAAAACAAGAGAATTTTGAAATCCACATACAACTGTTAAAACTTTTTAACCTGAAAAATCAGAGTAATTAATACTTTACTTACCAGAGTACTGAAGTAGAACCCAATTGTAGTAAAATAGCATGACAACATCCGGAAAAAGTCAAAACGATGACCGAGTCGGTAAATATCACGGCTAAGTGTTTGCTCTCCATTGCCATTTGCTATTTTTGCTTCAAACATAGATATCTGGTTGAGCCCAACATCTCTTCCCTTGCCCACTTGTATGTATTCATGATGAGTAACATTGCCTTCACGGAGTGTGGAGTTGAAGCCTGTTGTTGCAGTTGTGTACAAGAAAGGTTAAAGCAACAATTGAAGAAAAAAATAATGTATGGAAAGAGAGAATAGTAAAGATTGATATACCAGCAAATATGTCTTCACTTAAATTGATAACTTTGGAGGCTTTACTGACACCACCTCTAGTAAGGTGAAATAGTCGATCAAACACGTCTGGATGACCATAGTGGAACCGAACCCTATATGAGCAGACAAAAAAAAAGAAAAAATTGGAAGATTAGACCAGATGATGATGTTCCAGAGTGATTAATTGAACTGAAATCTTACTTGAGAGGGTTGGCCAACAATCTCTGCCCAATTGTCACAAAACTTGTTTCCTGATTTGACATGAACCACGCAAGAGAGGAAACACTGCACCAAATGTTCATAGGATAAAAGGTTATAGTCATTTTTAATCGGGTTCTAGCAAGGTGATTAACTTTATCTAATGACAAAACAAAGTCACTAACCTTCCCGTGAATATGTGCTCCCTAAGTCCAAGAATTGAGGGGTACCTCACCCCATCATGTTTCGTAAGAAATTCTTGGAGCAGATTCCTCATTTTTAAAGCTTCTTCCATGTAGTTATCCTATAAAAACAGAGGTTACACACACTTGGCAACAAAGACAGATGTAACTACAAATAAAAGACTTTGCACCTGGTTCATATCTATTGTCTGCAAGCCTTCTCCTCTGGTAAAAATAATGGCATGATTCTGATTTTCAGGCTTCCCCTCACCCAATATAGCAGGCCCAGGAAGTTTTATTTTGTAAACAACCTGCATTTACACATGAAAAAATGGTGACACTTCACAAAAAAAAGAAGTGAATATATATCAATAGGAAGAAGCTTACCTGGTCTAAGTTTTGTACAGGGTCTGAAGAATTAATGGACTTTGGCAAAGCAGCCTTGACCAGTGCAGAATAATAAACCTTTTGATTCATCTTCTTTGATTTATCTTTACTGGGTTCTTCAACCTCGTCAATATACGCTACACGGAGTGATGGGTATCTGCAAGGAGATTATAGAATTATTCATTAAATCTGATCTTCGCGAGTAGATATTACTGAATCTTAAACAAAACTAAGACTTACGTTGTCATGAGCTTTAAAATGTCCTGTGCACGAGGATCCCCAGATCGCTTGTGAATACCATATTGTTGGCATGACACCACATATGTAAACTTCATATCAGCTACTGCTTGGCATTGTGCCCACAGTGTCCTTTCCCCCTTTTGGTGATCCTCTGTATTTAGCTCAACAGCCTTGTAGCCTTCCATTAGATCTGAGCAAAGCATAACCATACACTTTAAATTAAGTATTAAATAATACAATAGTGTTGGTTGACAAAAGGAGGCTGCAATCACATAGATTTACCTTCATACTTGGCCATGTCAAGGAAAGCCTGAAGTTCCAATGCTTTGCGATAGTACATCATACCTCTTACTGACAATTGTAATTATGTCTCAAATCAATTGTAAAACTAAGTAGAAAGAGCTATCTATTTGTTGATGCATTTCATAGAGAATAGTACCAGTTTTGGAGAGGGTCTGGCCTCTAAAAGAGGCCCACTGACGGAGCTCTTCTTCTAATTCGTCAGTTCCTTTCAGTTCTTCTTCATTATTGCATTCCATCCGCTCAAGAAAGTTGGTCCATTCATCTAAACATTATTAGTGGCTTAATTACTAACTATCTAATGAAGAAACTTGAAATGCACAACAAGTCTATGAGTTTATCACATTATGGAATGAAGAAAAAAACCTGGAAAAATCTTTTGCAAGTAAAAAAGGATCGAAACACCATCTTCATTTGGCGTTTCCAAATCCTTCAAGGAGAAGAGTACCTCCTCTGTATAATATGGAGTTAGAACACTGCAACAAAAGCTCGTATATCAGAAATGCACATAGTGGGAAAAATAATATCTTTTAAGAACTGTAACTGCCAATGATAATTTAGCGTTTAGATTGTTGGAAATAATAGGAGGCTTACGAGAAAGAAAGCATATTGCGAACTTTGGGTGCAGTAGGCATGTCCATAAACAACGAATTCGAGAAGAAAGAAATACGTCTTCTAGCTTCTAAATTGGACGGTACATCCATGGCAGATTCCTTTGTAGTGAGCAATAGATAAAGCCGTTTAATCTGCAAATTAAAAAAAAATGGCAAAGGTAATGATAATATAAATCAAACTTTCAATATGAAATACAGATGACAATCATATGCACCTTTTCTTTCCAAGCCTCGGTTACGGGAAGTATTGGAAACTTAATAGCTCCAGAGGATGCAAATAATTGATACTGTGGATCAAGAGATGTCATCCCTTCATTGCCAGATCCACCAAGAATTGAGTCTACCCAACTAAGAAAGGGAAGACCATGGAAGGGAATAAGGAACAGAAGAAATAAACATATTAGATGAAACAACTGAACCTAGATGCATACCTAGATATATGATCCTCCATCATTATGTCTCTTGTTACAACCTCCAACATGTCCTGGAAAAGAATCACAACTTGATCCCTGTCTTCTTGCTTGTTATCCAACTGTTAGTAATAAACTGGCTAAATTAGGAATTCCCCAAATCAGTAGAGAACTGATGCTTATAGTTGAAATGCTGAACATAATTACCAAAATTTTGATAAGTCTAACAAACTGATCATAGAGGCTAGGAAGAGCGCTCATCTTGAACTCTTTAATCAGAATACCCTCTTCTACATGTTTGTCAACCTCGGAAAATATAAAATCTATAACCCTGGCCACACAAAATAAAAATGTTAGAAAAACAGTAGAATACATAAAGTCAGACCACACACAGACAAAAAGATGAACCAATACAAAGAACACTTTCAATTTTGCTTATCTTGAAACAAAACTTACTGTTTCTCACGGTCTCCTTGAACCAAGAATTTGATAATGTTCCTAAATGAAGCATAGCATTCACGAACAGCGCAAGACATGTAGTTGTCAGCTGCAATTCTCTTTTTCAGCTCTTTATCCTTGCCATTACTGTCCTTGGCCATATCTAAGGCTATTGGAATCTACAGAACATAGAAGAGTATACAAGGTGACACAAAGGTGGCAAATATTCCCAAATACCACAAAACATGTCTTGTTATTTCATTCAATTACCATGCTAGCGAGTAAAAATGGAGGCCACTGTATAAGCTCCAAGTCACGGTCAGCCCAATAGGGAACGAGCAACAAGTCCATTTCTCTGAAAATTGAAGCAGGCTCATAATATATAAGAATGATAAGACAACTTTCACAGCCACAGACAAAAACTATAATTGTAGATATCAAGTATTAATCTCAGAGCATCGGTTTCCGGCTTACCTATTGCTGATAAGATCTTCTTCCCTGAAACTACTGATTATTTTATTCCACAGCTGAGCAAATCTTGCTGCCTCTTGCTCCTTGTTTGATGGGATCTATGATGATAGCAACATGAAAAGATCTTAGGGCATTTCATGTTTATATTTTTAATCATGAACTCATAAGAAAGTAAGTTTAACATATAATAATAGAAGCATGTTACATCAGCAAACTTGCGGGAAAATGTGGCCTTCAACCCCTTCTTCTTTGGCTCATTTTTTTCGGACGGAATCAAACAGGCGTTGAAGGCACCAGGCATTGATTGAAAACGAGATCGGAGCATACCTAATGTTCGAATCTGTAAACAATACAAAATGTTGTAAGGGTGGCAGAATTAAAAGCTATGCATAAAGATTAAAGAACATAAGAATAGTAATTTTTATGATAATTTAGAAGGTTTCCAGAGAGAC
Source organism: Erodium moschatum (assembly GCA_036897745.1). Classification (NCBI taxonomy): domain Eukaryota; kingdom Viridiplantae; phylum Streptophyta; class Magnoliopsida; order Geraniales; family Geraniaceae; genus Erodium; species Erodium moschatum. The sequence goes on from JAYMSV010000120.1 coordinate 19,485, forward strand.
ATAAATTTCATCTAGAACAGCAATATAGAACCCCCATCCCCGAAAATAAATAAAAAATACCATTCTTGAATATTTGATAAGGAAAACCTAACATAATAAACTTATGCCCAAATTCAATACTTCTAGTCTTTGTAAAAGTTTACTAACCTCACCAAGGCGGCGGAATGCACCATAAATACCTCCAAACAAGGTGGAGAATATGGCATACCAAATTTGAGTATCCATGAAATAAACCTGCAAATTTTGGTAGGTCATGACTTTCACTTCCCACACAAAATGAAAAGATGAAGTGAACAATAAAACTAGTATAGCCCATACCAGAATGATTGGAGCCCAGAGTGCAATCACAACGCCAATGTTGTTCTTTGCTGCAAAGGAAAAGGCAGAGACTAGTACAACATTTCTTGGCAAATAAGGCACTTTAAAGAAACAACATAAGAATAAATGTTTGTTTTACCGCGAGGGAAAAACTCATGCCACTGGAAATTTGTTATCCTAACACTCATGATGGCTTTTGTTGGACCCACAAGAGGTTTAATCTGTAAGAACGACAAGGCAAATTGTAACTAAACATCATCTTGAATGGACAAAAGCTAGAAGGTTGCAACCCAACTCAATTCAGTAAGCCAAATGGCAATTTCAAAATTAGCTTGTCAGATAAAAATAGTACCATAGAGCAATAATGAATATCTATCACTGTATTGCCATACCTATATATATACACACACACACACATATTTCCAGCAGACAAGCAATCAAATTTTGTAGAATGGATGAAACAAACGCACCTCTATGTAGTAACTGAATGCCAACTTTGTGATTAAAAGAAGAACCCAAAACATTGTGTACCTGAGAAGTTCAAACATAAACTATATAAGACATCAACAACAAGAGATATTTACAATCAAATGAGCAATTATATACATATACATATATTGCAGCTATTCTTACGCAAAAAGTGATAGTGTGCTCTCATGCATCCCCCGTCCAACATACAACCGAGGCTACAAGAAAAAAGACGTGAGAACAAATGAACTGTAAGCTTACCAACTTCAAGTATGGCACTTTTCATTCAACTTGACTCATTAGAAAATATCAAGAAAAGAAAGGGAAAAGGCAAAGCATAAGGTGAGCATGTGCAGAGAAAGAGAGAATATTTTGCAAACCTGTGACCACCACATCATGAACATCACAATCCTGTAGTTTGACCTCTCAAGAAATCGCCGAATGAAAGGGAAAAGGAACAAGACTCCAGCCAGCATATTCGGTGACAAGTAGGCAATAACAGCTAAAATAAACAAGGATGATGAACTTGAACTCGGAGTACTGCCGAACCAGCTTTTGATGACTTGAGCAAACTGAGGACCTTCATCCCATGAATAAGCATAAGTAACCGGTAGAATTATCACCCACGCAGCAGCTGAAACCACCTTCAGAATGTATCTTAACTTAACAGGGAATGACATAGTCCGTCGTGCTTTCCAACTAAGAACCACATCAAGAAAAGCTGCAGCCATTTGGGAGAAAAGATCCAATAAGAGTTCAAACATGGTAAGATATCAAAAAAAGCACGGCGGTTCAAATAACGTTAGCCCCCCATCTAATAAGACAGTTACCGATTTGCTTCCCTTGAAATAATAAGTGAATTGTAATATATGGTAAGGCAAGGCAACATTCATCAGGCACGAACCTTGTCCAAGCTTCAATGTAGCAGCAGTTATGAAAATGCTTAGTACTTTCTTAAACTGATCACCATAAAATATTGAACTTGGTTGCCCCGAGCCATGCCAAGCAATGATGATCATAGCCTTGCAAGAAAAAGAAAGTTTCACTGACTGTCATAAAGTCATATTAGCAAAAGACAAGAATAAATTAACAACATGGTAGATAGTTACCTGTAATGATAGAATAAAGAAACTCCACATCCGATCAAAGCTTCTAAATAAATGCCAGAATGAACGTATCTCCACAAAGTTCACTTTCCCAACCCACTTATCTCTACCAGTTGGCTTCATATCCTGAACATCACGATCATTGGGTTTTCAAAACCAGAATTATCAAATCAGCCTTACTGTAACTAAGTAGAAGTTTGAACTGAAATCTTTGGTATATGACAATCATAAGTTTGGACTTCAACATAGTTTTTGTATAAATAAAAATAAGGAAACATTAGAAAAGCTCAATGAGATAATTCCAGAGTAGATAGCAATGCATAGAGAAGAAAGGGGAAATATAAGCAGCAAAATCATGAAATAGT
>JAYMSV010000121.1:0-21647 GCA_036897745.1 Erodium moschatum
CTGGACGATGTGATGGGCTGACAAGCCACGTGAATGGGAGGGCTCGAGAGAGGATCTCTTGGAATGATTTATCTTTTTTGGACTTGTATAATTTGCATATTAATATATTTGATTATATAATAGTCTTATATTGGGGTATCTTTAATTTTTCTTATTTTTTTTATTAATTATCGATGGAAATTTCTAATTCTTGATTCCACCCCTGCTCTGAAGCTCGAGGTTTCATACATGGTTGTAAGATTGCTCGAAGAGCAACGTTGGTATCACACTTGTTCTTTGCTGACGATAAGCTTTCTCAACAATAACTTCTTAGATATGAACACATGTGAGCACTAGTTCCTATGATGCAAATGCACATCAAATTCCATATATCCCATGTTCAAATGGATTTGAGCTTAAATTATATAATTTCCATCTTCATCCTCATTTGAACAGATTAGATCTTGCCGTGAGTCCACGAAGTTATTAATTGAATATCAACAATAAGATCCACAATCTCAGAAATCAGCAATTTTAGTACACAGAGCATTGCGTGAATGTGTAATGCATCTAGCAGTAGCAGTAGCAGACCAAAAAAGGAGTTATATCTATCTGTACAACCACATCAATATTACACTGATTGCTCCAACAGGATTTGTACTCACTCCGTTATGTTGTCATAGTCTCCGTTTTCTGGTGATTGCTGCCCCATTCTACCTGCATCCCCACACTACTTACTTTAGTCCTCATTATGTGCAAAATGATTCGCCTATGCAGTATGCTATTTAGGTTATATGGCCAAGTTAGTTCATCAACTATCAAAATGATAATACCTGTCAAATCATAACCGGGCGGGCCAGTCCTCCAATCTGCAGGTGTCATGTCCAGAGCCCGGGAATGACTCATGAAGTGGCTTGCGCCAGCAACGTTTTGATTATTATCGTTTCCCCTGTTGCTATTGTTGCTGCTGATTGGGTTTCTTCCAGATGATGAGTCAAGTGAGGGGAAGCCTAAACCCATCATTGATCCTCCAACTGTTTTGCCCGCAGAGGCATCACCAGTTTGTGCTGCTCCAGCAACTACATCCCTCTTGGTGTCAATGAGAAATGTACCCACAATAATCTAGGAGTGAAATTGAACATGTCAGATAGATGTAAAAGAACAAGAAATTTTTATATCCTTATATATTGTTCTGTTGTGCCAATTTATACATCAAACAGTAAATAATACCTGCACAGGACCTGCAGCATTTAGCGGTCCTGCAACCACTCCTCCAATGACTTGCCCATCTGTGCTACATAAGCACACACTCAGACCACCACTTCTCCCTCCACCCTCATTGTGTATATATGAACCAGATAGAGATATAATCTCAAATTGACCCTAAAATGGAAGAGTTTAAACCAATAAGATTAACAGTACATGGCCAAGTTGTATTTGCATCAATGATTTACCATATCCAAATTCTAAGGAGATATATTATATGATGAGAATCTTAGGAAAAAGCTGGAGTTGGCTTTTCACGAATGGACTTTCTAGCCACTCTAGATTATATCACACAAGAAAGTCAAACAAAAATGTTAAGAGGACATGAAATAAAAAATGTTGGAACCAAGCATTTCCAGCGTACTAAACATGGTCTAACTGTCATGATTTACAAAACCAAAATTTATTACAGTTGAACCGGAATAAATATCCCTCAGAAACCACTTAAACATATGCAATGCAAAGCTATAAGTCTATAACCATATGCTGTTTTCTACTTGCAGACTAGATTTTCCCTTCCACTGAGACTTTATCCATTAAAGTTTCACAGATAAATGAACTGCAGAATTGTCAAAATAGAAAGAAGAAACAACTCATACATTAGTACCTCATATGTAATGTTGCCTCCCGATGTTGCTGGCTGGCGGAGTGATGGGTTAGATATAGAACCAGATGCAGACAGAATACATATTTCACGCTTAGTTCGTTGCACGAACACCAGGACTTTCTGGGATACATCCTATAGAAGACATCCATAAGTTAAAAGAGACGTAAAAAGAATCAAAGGATGCAGATTGATAATATTAATAAAGCAATGTTGACACCACCAATATAGCTAGAATAAATAATGGGTATAATATAGGTCCCTCAAGTATATGACAAGCCATTCTGGGTTGTTCATCAAAAGCAACAACGAGAACGAAAGAACAGGATAGATACAGGTCTACCTTAAACATCATGCCTTATTAATCATAATAATCAACTAATATCCATAGTCAGGCTTGATAAGTTGACAAAGGGGTGCCCATTTAGATTATTGCATCTCCCTAAATTCTAGCTTGAGGTCAATATTCCTTAACTTCCAAGCTTGCTTTTTGTGTCATATATGAATCACATTTCTGATTTTCTTTATGGCATCAGAAATTGGCTAAACATAGTATAGGTGATAAAAATACAAACGAGATGGAACAGTATCACAACTGACAATAATGCTCTAATAATAAGCTAGAGCAAAACTAGTCTCAACTAAAAATGCCCTACACAGACTGGGCAAATCCATCAATGCTGCCCTAACTTCACCAATCCTGCCGAAGGCTACAATATACTGTAAATACTTCTCTACTGTCAGACCAAGGTACTGTAAGAGATGGATAAATCAATTCCTAGAAATCAACCAGAGCATGCGAATATGACCCATCAGCAAGCTAGACCAGTACTACTGCTCAACTAAAAATGCCCCAACCCAGCTCAACCAGACAAGTCCACCAAATCCTGCTGAACTGACTGCACCAGCCTGGAGGCTACAATATTATGTCAATGCTTCACTACTGTCAAAACCAATGTACTGTGTAGCATTAACAGAAATAAGCATGCACTGCCCAACCTCATCAGCTCACACAAATAAGACTACCAGTCTACCAACACTGCACCCCACTCTCAGTACATCAGACTCACATACAATATTGTGTGGCCATCATTCCAAACTACCCAAATAGCAATTCCTAAGGCATAAAGTTCTTCCATACTTCACACCCCTAGACATTTAAGAGCACCCAAATAAAAAGACACCACACTCTATTCTCATAACTCCCCATAGACTAGCATCTTCAGTATCCTCCTCGTGATCCCCATAATTGTCAACTTAGGCTCATTAAAGGAACTGTCAATGGAATTGCATTACCTAAATTATTTGAAAAGATGATTCTATTACAGCATGTGAGTTGCATTCACATGTGTAAATCTATGAAGAGTATCAAATCTATAATTATAGAAGGTACATACCTCACCAGCAACAACGTTAATAACATGTGGGGTAAAACCTTGCCCTGCATGTCCTGCATCAAACAATTACAAATTAGTAGACCACATAGCTATACTAATCCTAGGAATCAATAGAAACTCAGACAAACTCAAATTTTTTTATTTGAATCAAAACCATATAAATAGTAATTGTTAAAAGACCAACACAACTAAAAGCTTAAGCCAATGTTGAAGCCTGAAGGCCTGGCTGTTGTTTCATACTGTACCACACCCATTCACATGCAAAACCTGTACTGATTAATTGCATGTTACTTCACACATAAGTGCACATTTATCTTTGCGCCACAAATTAAACAATTTTTTTAAATCAGGTGGTAATAGAACTCGGCTGTATTGCCAAAAAACACCCAACTTTTCTCTAATGGTGATGAAAAAACACGATCATATGAATGATGCATTAAGCCAACGATAACAATAACACACTAAAATAAATTCAAATTTCTTGGCCCACATTTATGTTCCATTCAATTGCAATTCCATGTGGATGGAACAAGATAGTATACAAATACTTGTATCAGTTACTCACATTATCCCTTCGCCCTAAGAAAGTTGCATCCAACCTGTATTTGCCTTCTAAAGCATTTTTCTTTCAACTTCTCATTTAACTATATTTTTGCGCTAACAGAGCCATTATTAGACAAATTGAGAGTTTGGAACTATTCACTAAATTGAGGAAAGAGTGCAATCAGAAAAAACAAGATTCTTTACACTTCAAATATGTATTAGAGTTAAGTTTCATTTCTACTTCACGCATCAATTAAGGCACAGCTATCTTGCCAAGGAAAAGAAAGGCAAGCTTAAGTTTAATGGGTAATCAAGTAATTTTCCAGAAATTTGATCAACATGTGGATGCTGGGGATGTTCTTAATTACTATGCTCCTTGCAGCATCATTTTGTATGCCAATCAATTATCATCCTAGATCGAATGACTTACAAATACAGTGTTCATAACCACCAGTAACTCTCAAAAATTAAATAATACAGTTTACCAACCATGAAAAAGACAGGGAGCGACCTTATTTGCAAAACCATACAATCAGACGAGATCTCAAGACTACGATAAATAGCAGCCATGACTGATTTCACACACAAACTTCTGAACAGTGGCAAATAGCACGAGAACTTGACATTTTCCTACACTTGTTTATAATAGAGCAGAAGTCTTGCATTTACAGCAGGCCAGGGTGTTATCACATGTGCAAATACCAGAGTGCTTGAAAGAAGCACATAACCAAGGCTCATAATATAACAACATTTTGAAGCTTAAATCAACAAATCACAAGAATGATAGTAACAAAAACCCCTATTAGCTATATAATTCTATGTTTTCACACCTCCCTACTATTACTTTTCCAAAACAGTCCACAAACTTGGGCCAATATCCATTATGATAAGACAAACTTTGTCATGGTTAACAATAGTAGCACACGCCATTGCGAAGAGGTAAACTGCCAAGTTACAAGTGCCTCAATGAGGTATCATGTCCTCACTAACAGAGCCGCATCAACATTTACAACACGGCGTTAACAACAGATGACAGCTTGTATCACTACTGTTAACAATGAGAAAGTTGGGGAGCTAATTTGGGTATTATGAAAAAAGCATGTACCTTTTTGGGTATTTTCCCAAAGTCCCTATACCAAATTCAATCACTTTTCCTTTCCCTAATTAAACCCATTTTCAATTTCTCTCCAGACCTTCTCTTCTCTATTTAAGAAGTTGAATCATCCTCCCTAAGTTAAAGGGTACATTACCAAACTGAGCTACCAAATCACAAAAGACTCAAAGAGACGCAACAATAGCCGAGTACGAAACAGAATGAGAATTGAAGGGTTTGCAGAGACACACACCGGAAGCATCCAACTGAGATTTCCTGGAATACGAGGAGGAGGAAGCAGAAGCACCACCGGCCAAGGCAGAGCCCTGCTGGTGGTCGGCCCTCTCCTTGGAGGCTGACGACGTGGCCTTCTTGGCGGCGAGAGCCTGCTCCGGCGTTCCGTACTTGCGGGGACGGCCTCTCTTCCTCTTGGCGGGCTCTAGCTGGGTCGAGACCGCGGAGGGCACGGAGTGAGGGTAGACCATGTGGGTCCCCTCCGAGGAAGTCTGGTGGTGTGTATTGGACAAGCTCCCATTGGTGGGTTGTGCGGCGGAGGCGGAGGCGGCGCTGAGCTGGTGGTGGTGGTGGTGCTGCTGGTAGAAATGGGTGAATTGATTCTCATTGGGTGGTTCCATTTTGATTCAGTAGAAAGCTGAGTGTGTGTGAGCGATGGACAATTTTTTTGGGGGATTTTTTTTTAATTTTCGATTTGTTTATTTATTTATTTATTCATTCTGGGTACTCAATTCAATTGGGTTGTTGAAACGGTGGCCGTTGGATTGGTTTGTGTTGTTGTGATATGAGTGGAGTTTGACTTTTTTCACTTTGATATTAAGATTCCAATCCATCGTGGATTGTGGTGCAGTTGCATTCATACCAAGTTTGAGGCGCCGTTCTATCTGACGTGGATTTATCCTAAACGCATGTGAAATCGCAATAAATCCTTTTTACTCAACAAGATTAGGAATAATTGTATCATCAAATATATATTCCATGTGTTGTAACTTCTTTAACCTATATCAATTGGTGACATTAAAAAAAAAAGGTCATCTGGATCGCAGTAGCCTCCACAAATTCCGTTCACTGGGCTTCCGGAAGAGTATCGTTTCTGTCCTCCACAACTACCCCTTTGTCGTCCCTGCAAACCATACTCCAGGTTATTTGGCGCGTATCTGAGAACACTACTCCATCCACGTTTAGAGGGACTCGTGATCTTTGGAGGGACTTAGTCCCCCCCACATCCGCTCCACCATCTATACGTAACCCACCCTCAAGACCAAGTTGCTTATGTTCGAGATCTCCCCCTTGAAATTTGAAGAATGGCTTACCTACCTGAGAAAAAACATCACTTTTGGCCCTGTCCCAACGATTATGGGCTCCAAGAAGGTCACGAACTTGAACGTCCTTGTGAGCTTCGTACAAAACAATAACTAGGCAAAACCTTTGGTTGGAGGCATCCATGGATATTGGAAGAGAGAAGCGGCAAGCTCATGTCTTGTTCGTTTGATTTCTCTACTTTTTTACCAAATACCAACGCCATAAAAGTTCATTCCGAACAACAGCGTGGCTCGGGCGAGCACGAGGCTCCCAAAGAAAATCAAAGGAAAATACTTATTCCAAGAAACTCTAGCCTTAAGATAGTCTCCGTATTTAAGATCCATCAAATCTACTTTCACACCATCTCTTATAAAAGTCTTAACATGCCGAAACCCTAATCCACCGTAACTATAAGCACGTCGATAAAGATGACGTTAATCAACATCCGCACCTTGCAAAAATTGAGTTGCAAGCTTTTAAATTTCTTGTAAAGTTCCTTTTAGGACCCGAAAACCTCCTCAAGGATAAAGTGGAGATGAATAATACCATCGTCTTGATCAACACCTCCCGATCGCCATGGGAGAAGAAATTGGCTTTCTACCCTTCAACTTCTTGCGGAACCAATCCCTTATAAATCAAGAGACTCATTCCTACTTGGTCACACAAGGAATATCAGTCCTAAACACCGATCATGGTCATCTCAAAGTGGCAACCTCCTTAAAACATCCAAAACCTCCTCGGTCTTAGCCTGAGCAAAAAGAAGATATCGTTAAAAAAACAGGTTGGAGACTCGGGGCCTATCCCGAGAACTTGCAAAACTAGAAATGTATCACCAACTATCTCATTCCGAAGTAGCATAGAGAAAACCTCAACACAAATAATAAACAGTCGATAGTTAGGCAGAGCCAAGCCACTGACTTCTCCAACAAATTAAAACCCGAAACCGTAGAGGAAATACAATCGATAGTTTCTCGGATCAACATATCCGAAAAACCCAATATATAATATTTAAATATGTATGTCTAGAGAGAGCTCTATGTGTCTCATGATCGTCATTTGGGATTGTATTTCATTTTGAAAATATTCGGTTCGTGCTCCAAATCTTACCTTTTAAAACACCATGTACTTCTATTCACTCTCATTTTTATCAAATGAGCTAAAGTTTAATATGTTATAGTAACATTAAAGCATCAATACAATCACTCGTTTACTCGAATCCCTGAAAAATGAAATCTTCATCTCATTCATTCAAATCGTTCGCCTATTTCAATTTTCAATCAATACGGAAAAAAATATTGTGCGATCGTAATCGAAAATGCACAAACTTTTATTGAAATAAATGATTAATACAAACTATATGTTCTCGGAGCAGTACATATTCCACAATATTTGTACTTTTACCGTTGTGTCGCACAACCTAGGCCTCGATCATCTTGACATGCTCATTTCCTCCAATGTCGCTATCTTCGTTGAGAGGTTGTCCCTCGCTAAGAACTTCATTGTCTCAGAGGCAGTAAAGCTCGAGAAACTTCAACATCCAATGGCGCAATCTCGTTAAACCTCCCAAAGTTTCCTTTTTTTCTTTGGTCGTCTTCTAGCCTATTGAAAAAAATAGAAGACATGAAAAATAGAAGGGATGAATTAACCAAAGTTGTATCTCATTTGCTTTTTCGTATTCCCTTGAGTGTGACTCTTTTGGGCAAGCTCGCAGCTGTTTTTTTTCTCTGGATTTTGGAACACGTGTCACATCCTAATTGGTCGCGACAAGCAAATCGTCGACGATTTATCATGCCCTTTGCAGATTTCTTCAACGGCGAAAAGCACCGACGACACCAAAGCGCTTAAATCGTCTATCAATTGCAATGGAAATTGTTGACCCCTTACCAATCCTTAAACACTGAATGCTTTTAGTGGAACGTTCCAAGAATCTCTTTATTTTTCCTCAAATACATGGGAGAAACAGCAAGAGGCAACAAGGCCTGTCTCTCCACATTAGAACCAACTATAACATGTCCAAATTGAATTCCTATAACTAAACACAAACCAGTTTGTAGGAAAAACTAATATGGAAAGGCAGGCCAATTCTTGGCCATCAAAAAGACAAAGTGACAATGCAATCTACAAGTCTCAGTCAGTATGTGGTAGCAGGAAACTAAAGCCCGAGTTCTCGCGGATAAGAGGTGGTGGTTCGATATCAGCTATGTCTATTTGCTCCATCGACTTTGATAAGTCGTCCACTGAGAACGGAATGCTGCATGCACCATCAAACAATGTGCAGATATGTCAGTGACAAGTTTCATAAATACATGTCTAGCTAGTCACATACAATGTGCAGCAACATATCTAGCGACAGAAGTGAGCACATTGAATGCTGTCACTGACCTTGAATCATCATCGAGCAGGAAAGAACTGCTAACTGCATTGTTGGAATCTTCCGTCATCATTACCCTCATGCTTGATATAACCTATATCAATTGGTGACATTCAAAAGATAAAAGCTCCATACTCAGTCCCTTTTTTAAAAAAACACAATAATGTATTATAGGGATAATTGCAAAAAAAGTATCTCGAGGTATTCGAATTGTAGCCTTTTTTTTATAATTACAAAAAAAAAATCATGAACTTGCCTTTTTGTTGCACTTTGGGTAAATGTTTCAAAATGATGATTTTGCCCTTTAAAAATAATAAGAAAAAAAATCCATAATATTACAAAGAGGAAAAAAATTGAGGGAGGCGAAAAAAAATGGATTTTTGTTTTTTACTTACTATTTTTAAAATTTAAAAATTCAAGGGTAAACTTGTCATTTTGAAGTTTACACAAAGTACAACAAAAGGCAAGTTCAATGCACTTTTTTTCGCCATTATCAAAAAAGAGGGCTACGATTTGCAAAAAATGAATAGCTCAGGTAGTTTTTGCAATTATCCTTATATTATATAATGTTTAATGTTTAATTTTCTCCTTAGGTACCCATAGTCAGTCTTTCCCGGTGTTGTATTTTGTAAAAATAATTTGTTCTCTATAATGAGGGGTAATTTGCCCTTGTCTGAGAAGCATCCAAAAGTCGACTTACATCCGGAGACACACTATGCGTTCCATATTTGTCATCCCAATACATTGTACTGATACGATATAGCTGCTGTATACTCAGCACCTGCAAATGGGAGAAATCGTCATTGTTGATGTACAGATCATGTAACCTGTTAGCAGATAGTATATCTTGTAATCTTTTAGTATATATTATCACTAACTGCGCATAGATCATGGCTGATTTCATCCAGTGTTTTCTTCGATTTTTGATGTATGACCTGGAAAAGTAAAATTGAAACCACTTCACAATCCTATTTATTCAACATCAAACAAGGAAAGGAGAACAGAAAGAAAGATGGAAACAGAAAAGTTTACCAGAAACCCAATAGCCTGTCTGATATGCTTAAGCTCATCCCAAGCTGAGCCCGCGTACTGCAATTTTTCTTCTACTTAATATATTCATATACCACAGATATTTTTACTAACACAAAAGGACTAATGGGGATTTATTTAAGGTACCTCGTCTGTTGCCTTGTAACACCAGTGTTCCAATTCAGCCAAGCCAGCTTTAACATATTCTCCGTTGCTAAATGAACAGCACTCTCGTCTCAAGAGAAGACTACATCAAGCAAACAATGCATATATGAAGAAAATAAAGATATGTTCAATGCACAACACATAGTAACTCAAAAACGGGACCTACCTGTTGAATAGTTGAACATTGATGAAAGAAAATATCTGTGTGAACACCTTACGAACCAAGAATGGAGGTACCTGGAATAAAAGCTAGAATGAATAACCTCCCCGTGATAAATTTCAACATGACCAACTTAAAATAACAAAATGAATAATCCAATTTAGTTTAGGTTATTCTCCATTCTGAATCAGAAAGCTAAAGTTGCCTAAGTGTGGAAATCTTCACCATGTAGTTTTTCTTGTCAATCTTATGTGAGAATAGCAAACTCGAATTATGAGCGAGAAATGGAGGGGGAAATACAGATGTTCACTACTTACATGATTTCCTTTCAAATTGTTTAAGAAGGTGCCCAGGCTCTTCACAATCCCTTGCCAATGAGCAATCAGAGCCTGCTGGGCAGCAGAGTTTGCAACTGATCGTGTTCCCTTAACCAAGCTTGCTCTGGATGTTCTTGGAGCCTATCTTATTATCTCCATACAATAAATATATATCGAGAAACAACTAAACAACACAAACATCTAAGCAATTTTTTTTGCATTTTTTTCATTATATGGACTGCATATAAACAATTAATATACCTGAATGCACAAACCAAGCAATGGGGAAATTTCTTTCTTTAGGTTATCACGAATCATTCCATAAATTTTTTCCACATATGCAGTAAGCTGTTGTTTGAAAAGCAAAGCTGGGTACTTGGCCTCAACCTGCCGTAAAGTGTCTACTCCACCACTAAGCCCACTATTGATCAAGGAAAGATTCACTCCTTGAGGAGTTCCACGGAAACTCTAAAGGAACAGAGCAAAAATATGAATCCATGACTAAGTACAGTTTCCTTGACATTGTAAAATAATCATACTTAATTTTTTTTCCACATGCAATTTCCTTATACTTACTTGTGTCATCCTCCCGAAGAGAGTGGCTGATGATGATCGACGGCGTTGTGGAGCCATTCCAGCTGCACCACTTGCTTTCAGTGTGCGTTGAAGTAGTAAAAGAAGTGTTGATGCATTGGATAACCAATAAGCCAAGATATCATTGTTATCTTGGGTCTGAAATCCAAATGATATTCAAATAAGAGGAGGCTTTGGATGTGTTTTTAAGAGAACTAATATGGTCATTGAATGTAAGGTTGGGTAGTTGAAACCTCAATAGCATGGCCTATGGTTTGAATGATCCTGTCGAAAATGCTTGTCCGCTCAACTTCAAAAGATCTCCATTGTAGAAGGCATTTGTATATGATACAGGCAGCAATGGGTCTGTTGGCAGAAAAGCCTAAGTGCTGTGCAATACATCGAATCAGCAACTCTTGATTCTCCTGCTGCTTCTCGTTTAGTGTTTTTTGAGGCTTGTCTTCTGTTTCATCCCGTTGGCTCATTGAAGGACTCTGAAAATCCCAAAATATGAGATGATTAAACCAGAAAAAGCTTTTGGAAAACACATGTCACTTACTAAAACTGAAATTCTTCTCACGGTTATAATTATTAATCAAAGAGAACTTAGACTCACCCGTGGCGTCTTTACCTCTCCAAGATGACCGCTATCAACCCTCTGCCAGAAATTGAAGAAAAGGCAAAACCAATCAAAATCTGTGGCATCATATAGTAATTGTTTTTAACCTAACGCATACTTTTCATCTGGAGAAGTACCTGGATAATTGATCTGGAGCGCCCTGAAAGGAACTTGTTTGGTGCCATAGACACTGCCTGCTGACGTAGAACTTTGTTCTCTGATTCTAAATTGGTAAGCTTCTCTTCTTGCCTAATCATAGCCAAAACAGAAAATTAGAATTGGTGATGGTTTCTCCCAAGTATAAATAATATGTGAATTAAATGCATAGTACAGTGGCAATACACTATTTTCAGTGATATTTAAATCATTACATATGCATTGTTGCTAAAATTACAGAAAAAGTACATTCATTTATGCACTCCAGATTTACATTAAGCTACTTGGTAATTGACCGGAAAACGATCATAAGTTAAAGAAAAAACTGAAATATTGTGACTTGTAGAGTCAAAGAAGATAGACAGTTCTGATTTTTTCAATACATGTAGAACTAAAGAAACAACTACCGAATCTCACTATTTTATTAGTTAAGATACAGCAAAGGTAACCTATTGACACCAGGTTTCATGTTTATTATAATTTATCTTCTACCCCATATACTGTTTGATAGCATATGCAATTTTATAGTCTTTCTAGTCATACTTGGAGCTAGGAATGCTGAAACATGCCAACCAGAAACTTTCAGCATCCATCTAATGGCAAAGCGCAGTGATTAATATAACGTGACTCTTCTTTAATAGATGTAATCTTGCTAATTAAATATCAGTAAGAAATGTATCATTTAAAGTTATTCCTAAATGTCAACCAACAAAATCAGTAAAGGCTAGTCCAATCGTTCCCCTTAAACTCCAATTAAAGAACATTGAAATATGCTAAAGTCAAACTATTAATATAGAAATGGAAAGAGAAACATTACTATTCTTTGTGGTAGTACGCGGTGCACATGAAACAGCAAAATATCTAATGACAAGATTCCTATAGCTACTGACATATATGACCCAAATCTACAATATATGTATATTGTGTAAGACGGTTGCTTCATTTATTTATTCTTGGAACCGCTTTGTCAGGCAGGGCCAGTTACTACTTAATACTTAGTTTGAAGTTTTATGATTCTATGAACATCCATATTACACAAATATGAAAATAAAGGCAGAGAAAGTCCCAAATTGTGCTCATAACATCACTGTCATCTGCAACAACTTGTCTTTCCTGTTTCAGAGTTATAATGACTCAATGGAAACAATATCTAACATATCAAAGCAAAAAATTCCATCAACTTTTAAATCTATAAGGTCATTGTAATACCTGGTTAAAGATTCCTGAAGTTGCTGATTTTTTCTCTCAGTTTCATCTAACTTTTTACTTTTATCTTCAACTGTCTCATTGGCTTCCATGTACTTTCTTTCAGAATCATCAGCTCTTTGTTTCTCTGACTCTAATGAAACCTGTGAGGAGAAGAAATCAGGTTAAATAGGTATGAGCATAATATATGTTATACAACCATGTGCGCGAGACACAAAAATAATGATGAACATTGTAACTTATTTAAATTATATAGAGGTGTACATTGGACGAGGTGAAACAACGTGAGAACATGTCGGATCAAATCTCATCTAGGGATCTCTATGTCACAGACCGATAAGTTGATAACTAAATTGTTTAAGCCTCAACAAGTAGCAAACAGAACTGCAACAGTTTTTTCCTACTGAAATGAATAAACAAACCTAAGAATAAGTATACCTTAAGCAGACTTTGGAATCTCAAATATCCTAGATCAGCCAAACACTTCCTAGTTTTAATGTGAGATTAGTTTTAAAGATAACAACAAAGTAATGATCTTAAATCAGCATGATGCTGAATGTAACACTTCTATATGTAGAGCCTGAGACATAGCTTTTTATAACTAAGTCAGGTATGTCTTATGTTAATAGCACAAATAATTGTTTGGCTTCCAAGGATAGCCCTATATCTGGCATGAAAAAGAGACATTTCGTCTGAGTAAATGTTATATATGGATAACATCTTCTTTGAGGATAATCTCGTAAAGGGAAGAGTTTATGAAATCTATCTCATCATATAGAAAAGGCTTTCATCTTGATACTTTACGCAAAATATATAAATTTTTTCCAGTACTGGATGAACTAACCTTTAGGCTTTCTACTTCAGCTGTTAATGATTCAACTTTCTGGGTATCTTCAACTACAACTTGGGTTTCTTGAACAGCAGCAGGTGCTTCCTCAATAGCCTTTCTAGAAGCCTCTTGTTCCTTTGCAAACAATGCATTTGTTTCATCAATTTTGGTCTGCATTGCTTGCAACTGATCCTGTAATTTAGCTACCTCCTGAGCTTTTGCTTCTTCTAAGTCAGTCTGCAGACGAATAACACGACAAATATATATTAAATAGCCCCAATCAATATTTTTCAATTGCATACTATTGGAAGTGATCAATGGATCAGTAACTGAAAGATGTTGAAGAATAATGGCATAGACAATAGAGCTATTACTCTGACATGCACCAATTTTTGCAGAATCATAATGCTTTTATTGCAATAAATCAAACCTTAGTTGTTTAAAGGGTGGCTAATATCAACTTCTGCAGTCTACTATACTGTATAGCATTTATCCTAGAATATAAAGAATACCCTTAAGCGTTTCTCTAATTGCAATCGCCATGTGAGTTCCTCCACATGTTTTTCAAGCTTATCCTTTGCTTCTTTAAGCGCACCAGTTTCCTTTGAAGCCTGTGAAACAGCGGAGATGAGTACAAATATTCTAATTTGACATATAGAGACAAGATAAAAAAAACTGTGAAGAGAAAGCTTGAATGACATCAAGTTCATACTTTGGATGGGATACCATTTTATATCATTCGGCGAAATATACTTCAGATTTTCCATTAGAAAACACAAATCAGTCTCATTTTCATACGACATAATAAAAAAAATGGTTAGACAAATCTCCATATAATTCATTAGATGCTCAGCCTCCATCAAAACCGGTGTCATTTATATGATATGGTTAGACTTTTATAGCAAGGCATTTCTGAAACTCATTAAAATTTGACATCAAACTACCGCTTAAATACATTGAAACTTTCATCCAAGTCATCATTTAAATCAAGAACTATCCAGTGACGAACCCAATAAACATATGCATATTGTTTCTAACATTTAATTGTAATAGGAAAACATTATCAAGTACCGACCATTTTGAGTTTCCTAAGCTCTCTCCTTGCAAGTCTTCCCCTCCATCTCGTTTGTGAAACTATTGCTCCTTTCTTGAGCTTCTTATAGAATGATGTAGCCCTATGCTGTCGCCATCGTGCCTGCATTTAAGCAAATTTCAAGAAAGATAATTTTGCTTTTAAAGACTGACCATACGAGAAAACTAATCAAGAAAACTATACAACCATGTATATCACCTGAATAATAATTGAAACTTTAGTTTGCTTTTTATATCTGAATTCTTTACGAGCAGACATGGCCCTTAAACCAGCCTGCAAAACAGTAGCTGAAGCCCAGAGTGCTCTGTAGCGACTTTTGGCATGGAATTTTCGTGCATGCTTCTGAATTTTAATAGCAGCTGCTTGGCTTCTCCTGTGCTTAAAAATATCGCCAGCCAAACTAGCTACATGTCACACCAAAGACAAATGAAGTAAAATGAACAGGTTGATTTGAGCAATAAAGTGATCCCAAATGCAAGAACAATGGTTATTGGTAGAAGAAATATATATTATATCTTTCCATAATTCCATTAAAACTGAAAAGTCTCTAGAAATGTTGCAATAGTATGGTGTCATAAACCTGACATAGAAGCTATCATATTTTTCAGATGCCTCACCTCTGCATAGAGATTGCAAAGTAATGGTAGCCTTTCGCAATGCTTGAAAATGTCTACGGGCAATATGCGTTGCTATACGCCGCTGAATAATTTTTGCAGCACTGCTTAGAATCTCAGCTCTCAGTGCATCTAACTCAGCCATCTGACCAGCTCTCAGAAAGACCTTTGTTTGACCAATCTGCAAATCCATTAAAAAGGCTATCAAATATATGGATTTACTATTCAAAGAATGCTATAACATTTATTATAATCTTATTAATAGTTAGTAGGCATATACCTGAAACCCTTTTAATCCGTTCTTTTCCATAATCTTTCCACAAACAACCTTTTCATCATAGCTGCTCAGGAATGAAAGAGTTTAGAAATGAGAACATCTAAACATTCATTGACTTATAGTAATGAACTTCAAACCCTCCAGGTACTTGCACAAATCAAGCAGGATGCAAAACTTTTGAAAAGAAGTCACTTACGTTCCTTCTAAAAGCTCTGGAGCCAAAATTCCAAATCGATTTATAAACTCAAAGAAAGCACGACGAGTAGGGTATCCAGCCATGCTGATTCTGATTGCCTCTAAAACACCCTATAGAGAGAAACATCAGTGGCTGTGGATAACCATTACAAATCAAGAAGGAAATTGGCAGCAGCACTGACAACAACACTAACATAATGAAACTTTTAGTACCATGCGAACAAACTACATGTTAAACCGAATTGTGCTTACACCACAACGCAATTGTTGCATGATGTTGACATTCTCAAAAATGGCAGGTTTCAGGACGTTGTTTGGCTTTACACATCTGACGTAGTGAGGTTCTGTCGAGTTCAGTGTTTCCATTAACGATTGTAGTTGTAGCTGTTCAGATCATTAAAATACTAGTCAAGGCATCTAAATGTTTGGGAGAAATGACAAGGTGATACTATGATATACAATCATTTTAACTTCATTTCCATTTTTTATTTATTTTACCAAGGTAAAATAAAGTCGCAGAAGGCAATAGAAAGCCAGAATACCTTAAAACGAGAACCAATTGAAGAAAACTTTGAGGATTTGCTCGACTCTTCTGGGGGTGGAGGGAAAAGACCCGCTACAAAAGAGCATTTGGAAGCACCTAACAGATCTTGATGTTCAGGCACTACATAGTCCTTGTTTTTGTCCAGAAATTGTTCAGATTGATATAGGACCTGAAAAGTTATGATGTGATCAAGTGTCAAATTATAAAAGAAGCTTTGCAGTAATTGATAATTCAATGGCCAATGATACCTCTCCAGCATAGTGGGCAATGGTGAAATCCGTGCGTGAAAGTTTTGGCTTTATGAAACGCTTGTGAGTCTTAAATGTTGTATAAAGCTTATTCGAAAATGTTTCATGTGTTGACTTCGGAAACATGCTGAAAGAGCAGACAAGGAGAGTAAACAAGACTGAAAAGTAACAAAACAAATAAAAATTAAGGCTTCAGTGATTGAGTCCAGAAAGTATGAGCATTTCTAAGATTTTTCCAACAGCAAAAAGGAACTAAAAACTTGTTAAAATTGCAACCATCTTCATGATGAAGAAACTATAGAAATTTCATAGCAAATGTCCTAGGAAAATACTGTACCAAGCTTCATCAAGGAGAGCAATTATTCCACCAGGTTTCTGCAAAGAAAAAAACACAAATGATTGCAAAATTAAGATAATAATTATCTAAGCTGACTGAAGTGTTTAGTTGAACAAAAAGCAACAGAAACTTGAAATCTTAGTGGACCAGCAAATCTCTCACCATTAAGAGGGAGCACAAATCAGATATTAAATTTATTTATGGTTTGTATTCATGATTGATTATCCTTCCCTTTATTTTCCTATTTCCTGAAAGTTTGGGTGTCAAGGTCATCCCCTCTTTAGTCAACATAAAATCAACTAGTACCAATCAAGAAGACATTTTTGTCAACATAGAAGCCTACGAAATACATTCTTGCCTAAATAATATATTGAAAACCAAACAAAAATTTATTCATTTCCAATTAACTTGATCCATGCTAATAGTTTTTTCAAACTATAAAATATACTATATTTTCCTGTTCAAATTCAATGGTCATGCAATCTCTAAAATAACATGGTGAACCACTTATATGAGTCCAACTATAAAAGACACCAAAACACTCCCTCTCATGTGCAGGTCAGGCAACACAGAGTCTTGCACATAGATCATGAATATATGAACGGGGACGAAGCACAGACAGTATCCAATACCAAACCAAGGTCTGATACCGTGTTAAACTTACTCTGACCCAAGTTATTAGGGGGAAAGCCTAACTACTGTATCAAGACCACTAAATCCATATTTTTCAATATGGGACACTTCAACACTCAACCATGTAGAATTTTGTACTTCTACATGTGGGTCATAGCAGAAAACACATATGTATATGAACCGTTGACCACATGCAAAGACGACAAATGAGGCACTTGGCCTATAATGTCCACAAGCACAAATCAACGAGGCTTTGATACCACAAAAAATTTCAAAATCAGGCTACATATATCAGGTCGAGCTCCACAACTAAAAGGTAAACCTTGACTCTTCCCTTTATATTACCACTTTTTTCCACTTCCCTTTATATTACCACTGGAATTTTATACAACACTTATAATGACCTTGCTTCACTTCTAAGGTAGTGACTCATGCCAATTATAAAATAATTCTAAAAATGGTGATAGTTGCAAATGGAAAGCGGTTTACCTTTTCAATAAGATCTAATACATCTTTATTATCAACGAATTCGATGTAGCTCCAATTAATCTTCTCTTTTGTGTATTCTTCTTGTTCCATCTTAAAGACGTGCTGATAATCATAGCATGACAAACTCAAGTCAAAACACACCAATTATGCTAACTTCCACTCTATCTGTGTGGATCAGATACCTTACCTGGTTGAAATGTTGCTGCAACTTCTCATTTGTGAAATTGATGCAAAATTGCTCAAAACTGCACATCACAACATGCTTACAGTAAAATATAAGGACAGCCAAACCAAAAGATTAAGATGTAATCTTGTGTCTCGTTTAAAAAATGTCTTTTCACTTTAAATGCATGAATGTATTCGAGTGTTTTACCTATTAGCTTTAAAACTTTCAAAACCGTAGATGTCAAGGACCCCAATAAGAACCTTAGAAGTTGGGTCCTGTCCTATTGAGTTGTTAATTTTATCTACCAACCTGTATAACCAGACACACATAAAATGCACTTAGATTCACTCCACCATAAAAAAAATAATATCAGTAACTTACTCGAAAGCTTGCACTATACCAGTCAAACAATCGAGAATATATGGTCTTGGCTAATCCATCCCTGTTGATTGCAGCACTTAGAGGATCAAGGCTTCGCTTAATAACTTCTTCAGGGGTGATCATGACACGCTTACATAATGCATCTTTCAAGGCTGGAGCATCGCACCTAAGTGGAAAGATAGAATAAAACTACATGGTTAGAACAACATAAAAGGAATTTGACTACACAAGGGGAATAGGGCATATAGAGTACATGAGAAGCTCAGCCGTCGTTTTGAGATGGAATTTTGCCTTGTCATCTTTAAGAACTGATGAATCAGAATTTTTTCCCTTGGTAAAAGCAATATTGCCAAGATGAAGAATAGCAGCAACAACTCTGAAAATTGCTTCCTTAACAAAGATTCACATGCAAAGATTATGAGAATTGTTCTTCCGATTTTATCTTTTTGAGCAGTTATAAGGCAGGATTTTCAATTGGTCATACCTGCTCCTTCTGACTTATTCCAACGATATCCATAGCTCTTCGTGTTTCTAGATATTCTTGAGCATCACTATTATTAGCAAGTTCATAGCAATTTGACTGATTAAGATAATGAAATTCTTTAGGTTTTGTTAACTTGTACTTCTCAACCTCCTGTTCACATAAACCAATTTCAATATAAATCATAAAAGGAAATTATCAGATAAATGTCCCCTTAAAAAAGATCTGCACTCCAACTGGAACATACCTCCTGCGGTGCAGCACATAGGAGGTAAAAGCAGTGGTAGTTACGCTCAGGATCAGAAACTTGGCATACTCGAGACCTCTCCAAGAGGTACGTTCTGATAGCTGCTCCTGAGATCCTTCCCTGCTTATCAAACTGGATCTCAACAAATTTACCAAAACGACTGTCCACGGCAACCAGTATCCAACCACATGTAATTAGTGATGTCTAACTACTTCAACAACTTATTGAATGTATGTGTGAGGTTATTTGTACATGTGAAACAGTTCACTAGTAACAAAAGTAGGGTAAGGAAAATGCATAACTTTTGGCTTCTCCCTTATCCCATACTGCTAGATTGCATGTGAAAATTGAGATGTGTCCATGAATCAGAACTTCCAAATATAGTATATCAATCGTTATCTAGTGGTGGAAACGAACTAAGAATAACATTCTCGGAATGCATTATATTTCTAATAAGGATTACTTTCTCACCTAGAATTGTTATTTCTGACCGTTTTAGCATTGCCAAATGCTTCAAGGACCGGATTTGACTGCACTCAGATAAGTTCAGGTTCAAATTACACGAGATAGTGCATATGAATTAGAGGGTATAAGATCATAAGTAAATCAAACTAAAAAATGAACGAAAACTAGATCAACAATCGTACTTCGAGAACTTGTTGTTCAACTGTTCGTCCTTCAGTAGCAACCCTACCACCCAAATAGGCAAGGTATCGCATAAGCATCTTTGTAGTCTCAGTTTTACCTGCCCCACTTTCACCACTTACCAGGATTGAATTACTCTTACCCTCATGAATCATTGCCCTGTTTCCATCAAAGCAAAGAGGCTGACCGTTAGGTTCATTAATAAGTAAAGAAATATTTAGATTAATCAGTGCAGATCATGATCACCTGTATGCAACATCAGCAATTGCAAAAACATGAGGGCTTAACTCTCCAAATGGTGCTCCTTTATATTGTACCATCATGTGAGAATCATACAGGTGAGGCAGTCTTTGGAATGGATTTATAGCAATAAGAATATTTCCAGTATAAGTCTGCCATCACATCAAACATCAAGGTTTCAGAGTATGGTTTCTGAATATCAAACTTGATACACACATTAATATATGTACATATGTTGTATAATGTGTTAATAGTTTAACATATTTTGTAATCTAACTTACCATTAGTTATTTTCAACTCAGGAGAATTATTTTGCTAGGAGTACTAATTATTAACCATATCACTTCATGGTCATTCAGATTAACCAGTGTGAATTTGTTTTATCTACAAACCCATTCTTACTTTAATAATCTAATGTATATGATTTACCTACCAAACCCACACCCATATATGATGCAGCCCATTAAAGAAAAAATCATAATGATTGATAATCAAAAAGAAAACTCAACAGGCCTCATTATCAGAAAGATAAAAACAGAACCAATATGGTTTAATAGTGTACAAAGAATAATACAAAATACAAGATGAAATTTACACCAAGAATTCTGGTCTGGTATGAATGAAAGAAAGCTTACATATATTTCATTCAGTTCAAATCTCATTTTCAGATTCTGCAGAACTCCAGGTTCATGCAGATAAGATAACTTTGTCATGTCATCAACTCCACCAGCAGGAGCTTCCATATCCTTAGGATATAGTTTTGACAACTTTGATTTGATCTGAATGTTAAGATAGAACAGAAATGAAGTCATTAAACTGCAACACTTTAAGCTTCCAATAATCAATAGCATTATTGCATTCCAGTTTTTCTCTGCACGGTTATAATTATTATTCCTTTAGTTTTTTTAATATTCCATCCATATAATAAGATCTGTAATGTATTGTTTCATTTGCACTGCATGGTCAAATATAATATTAACATAAACATAAACAACAAAGAGCAAGATGGTAAGTGTGATTTTAAAACCAAATTGAACTGAGGAATAAATACTGATCCCATATACATGATGCTAATCTTAAGAATCTAACAAAATTGATGTGGGTAAACGGATGATGTTGGCGAGGAAACGCTTTGGTAAAAATGTCAACCAAGTGGAGATTCAAAGGTACATGAGGGAGTGAGAGCACTCGAGAATCAACCGTCGTTATGCGACGTAGTTGCTTGAAGTTGTTTTACATTGTCGTTATGCGACTTGCATGAAGATGTTTTGCTCCCACGTGATATAATTGCTCGAAACTATACCGTGCGTCCGTAAAATCATGGTATGAGCCAATGGCTCTAGATCATCTTAGGCTTTAAAAAAGCCGTTATTGGGTATCGTTCCGTTTGTCACCTCCACCCTATATTAATTTTTAAGCCCATAAGCAGACAT